>LUCM01010362.1:35574-51581 GCA_008360955.1 Fasciolopsis buskii | reverse complement strand
ACGTCAAGGTGCAGTCTCGTTGTGACAGTATTACTCTTCACTAAACGTCATAGGAAATACTCCGTGTTTGGATCAACACTGAATTGTAGAGAATATCTCCCTTCAGTATCCTTGCTTCCATGCAGCCACTCCCATGTTCATCCAGCACGCATACTGTTACGCTAGACGAACGGGACACAAAGGAAGAGGTGAAAATTTCTACTGGTATATGGGCCAGTTCACAGGGCAAATGTTTATATGCTACGTTGCCACTAGTTGCACTACGCCTTTGCAAATTTTTAAACGATTCTTTTAACCTGCATTAACAAAAATCCAACTGATGATGGCCGCTGAATTTGTGCACGCAGATGGTACTTTGAAGAAAGCTTCCAGATCATGAATGAATTCACTAATGTACACCTGTGGGGTTGTTTACTGGAACACAACAGGCAGTAACGAATATTGGTATCCTTTGCGCAACATGTGAGAATCAATAATTCGTCATCCAGATGCCAAAAGGGTTTGTTTTTAGGTTTTTTTTATAGCTTCGCTTGATTACAACCTGTCCAAATGGTACATGATCTGAAGTTATTCCCTGGGTAACCCTTTTTACGTGAAAGTTTTTAATATCAGAACGCAGCGTTTTCAGTTGAGAGTATAATTTAGCCGACGATTCAATTGCCTTGCGTAATCGTTCCCCGTACATGTTTTACAATCAAATGGTTCTGGATTAGAAGCCAATGGATGTCTCCGCGCTATGTGAGTGTGAGCATGTGTGGGAATGTTTATCTTCCTGGATGTGCCCACTAGTTCACTGTTTGCGCTGTATTTGGAGGTAATCGGGTGTCGGTCGGACCAAATCATATTTTCTGTCACCTGTTGTGGGGTCAACTGAGGTCAAACCCAATTTGGGATCAAGTTGCTCGAATGACCGTGATGTTTGTGGGGTCTACATTAGCTGATATTGGCGCTTCCTCATTTCTATTGATGCAAACGGAGTGGGCGCTGATTATCAACGGTTCAGCATATAGCTCCTCAGCATGTGTCCGAAAGTCGACTTGGCACTTGACATCTGAAAGCGCGTGATGTTGAATGCACTTATCCAAACTTTTTTCAACGGACAGTTATCATTATGGCAGAGAAGGAAATTCCAAATTCACTCCGGTTTCACTTCGGAAAAACACAAATCTTCGTAAAAAGCAAAGGTCATTCCCACACTGTTTTTTACCTCAAATGATATTCGGGCTATTCTTATCTGCAGTTTCATGGGAGTAAGTGTTTTGGCTGTTAGACGTAGAACAATTTGTACTAAGTTGGTTACACATTCGCGAGGATCAGAACCGTGTCCGATTACAAGAATCGGATATTAGTAGAAAGCTGAATGGTCTAGGGGGATGTGAAGAGTCTGTTTGGACACAGGAGTAATAAAGCACACTGACGTGTTTAGCCATAGCACTTTTTTCGGAAGTAATGCGAACTGTACATCGACTGATCGCACTTGATGGAACAGTGTTTCCCGATAAAAGGATTCAAAAACAGTGAATATGGCTAAATACAAAACTGATTAAATTTACTGGTTTTTCAAACCCAAAAATATTCAATCACTCAAATTGCAGTGTTATTGCAAAATGATCTATGCTGCAGTGTCATCAAAAGTTTAATTTTGAGAATGGAAAAGAACAAACAGTCATCCCTGAATATGGCTTGTCTTCGTGTAACAGCCAAATGCCGGAGGTTTGGAATCTCGCATCGCAGTCCACAAGGGTCAAGTTCCACTGAAGGCGATTGGCCTATCTCTTCAAATGCTGTACCAGTCTCTTAGACAATTGAGTTGGCTTTTCAAACTATAGTAAATGTTGTAGTTCATCATTTGCACCGTCATTAAAACAACAGTTATCGTCTACCCCATTATTCGCTCCAGCCAAGGGTTATTACTCAACCGTACCTAGTACTTTTACCGTTAAGTACACCATCCCTCTGTCTTTAACGCGATTTTTTGATCTATATAATGCAATGCAGCTGTGAACTTCTGTTGTCTTCAATTTTTCTTGGCGTCTTGAGCAGGTTCTGAGTCGATAGGTTTAAACTTGTCTTGGTTAAACGCATCCAAAGTCAGTCATTAACACTATTTGTTTTTACTTCTTTGATCTTACACTTTCTGGTTGATGTATTGGACATGATAACATTCCCCTTTGATTGCCGAGAAGCTGCGATAGAGCGCAGTCAACCTTTCATTGGACTGTCGACATTGCTGGAGAGGGTCGTAATCAGGGCAGTCAGATTCGATGGTTCTAAGTTCGAAACCTATCACCGCCGACCACTTTCCCACTTGATTGTTGCTCCTGTTCAGAAAGATTTCCCATTTGTTGCCAAACAACTAAACATTGTCAGAGGTTATTTAAAAATGGTATCTTATCTAGTATCGTCATAATTACCAGCGGGCGATTTCAGGCTGTGACATTTGTTCATCAACAGTGTTAAAGTTGGCCTACTAGCTAACAAAAAGACAGACTCAATTCGTTATAATGTGTGGATTAAAAATATCGGATGCTCCGGATATCCACGAGTGAAAAGCAACGCGTACAATTTTCTCTTGTTGAGGAATGTTTACTGGTTAAAAATGAACTCTTCAACATCGATTCACCCGATTGCATGAACATCCTTCGACTGTCGTCTGGGATAAGGATAAGAAATAAATCACACGTGAAATCGTACTTTTTAGTGGGGATTGCCACTGACATTATAACTGAGTGTTATGTATTATTTGCCACCAATTCGGAAATGACAGTCCGTCAGAAACACCGTCGACCAGTTCTCATGGCCCAACGAGATTTACGTTTAGATAGCTAATCCGTCTGGTGCACAGAGATCTTATGTGGTTCCTGGTTCCGTTCAACTATCGATAACATAACCGAAAAGTCCCTGTGTAGAATAAAGGGGTTTTATAATGAAGCATTTCTATCACTGACCGCTCCCCTGAGTTTATATTTTCCATATCGGTAAATTCACTCTGTTCAGCAGAAAACCAACTCTACCATGCATATGCACGTATTGATTTTGAAAATGACAAGGCCAAGCTGCCGTAAGGGTGATGTACTGTTTCCTAAACAGCCTTATTCAAAAGCAGCTGACTACTTATACTCGTTCGACTTTAAATCCTCCGGATGTTGAGTGGCAAATTTGTCCAACTTTCGAATTATTTTCAGATTCAAAAAAGAAAATAAGGTCTCAGACATCACTAATCTGTTGTTACGGATGTCTGCTACCGTGTAGTTGTTAGTGGCAACCGGAAACAAACAGAACGTCCCCTGGTGTCCAACAATTTATCCTTGCGCTCATGGGATATTGTCCACAAATGAGTGGAATAGCACGGTTATTTTTCCCCGGAAGTCATCTTGAGATGGGCCTAACAACACTAGACGACTGGACAGCTGACGATGGATTTTGAATCTATCGTCACCATCGCCTATCTCACGGTTAAATTAGCCTGGTTACGAGAATAAATTAGAGACAACTTCTATAGTCTTGAAAATCTTTGCACGGTGGTTGTTCGCTAGTTTGAGCACCTTGATTTACGTAAAACAACCATTGCAGCAACGACAACAGTAGAAAATAAATGTGATTTCGTTGAATTCATTGTCTGGCCCACAGAAATACATAAGTACAATGACTTTAAATTTATTTACGGTCTACTTATAGTATAGATAAAATGATTGGCTTGGAAGCAAGTGATGACGTCCACCTTGAGCCAGCCTCTGACTCCTTGTGCCATCCTTAGATCTCAGGAATCTGTCGTCATCGTCTGCATTCGACAGAGACGTTTCTAACTGGTCTTACGGACAAGGCAGTGGAAAAGACTGCCTTCCAGCAGTTGCAAGTTTCCCTAAGAACCTGTTTAATCCCCTTACAGTTTGAATGTGCATCTTAGATATAATTGCTCTATTTGTTAGCCTAGTCGGCAAGTCGATAAATGAAAAGACGAAATTAGATAGATATTTGTCTTGGTTACCTCTATTTTGGACTGATTTTCCAGACCTCAGTGACTACACAAACTAGGATCATTTTGATGGTCATATGAACTGTTTGCATATTATTTTCTGATAAGTTCGCTGAACGAATTCAATCCACTATGATATGTAAATGTTCCCTTAAGCCTCTAACCAGCAACTCCTAAAAACTCCAAAGCCTATTTTCCACTAACATTAGTGGTCTCGCTGGTGCCTCACCAGATCCGGATTTAATATACTCGGATGTCGTTGTTTTGGGCCAATCCACGCATGTGCGACAATGCTGATTTCAACAGACACACAGAAGAACTATCAGATATTGAACTGTTTTCGTCTAACTCTGGTCTTATTTGGAACTCACCAAAGTTTTTATAATGCATAGTTACCATTTCTAGACTATTATTTAACATGGACAGCTAAATTATCGGTAACAGCTCTTTCCCTAGAGATGTTAATATCGAATATTTAAGAATCAATGTAAACGGAAACTTCCGTTGGTCCCCCTATGTTCGGTTGTGCTAGTAAATCATAGTCTTTCCCTTCACGTTCGTAAACCTAGATCTCTTATACAGAAATGTTCACCAATGCGATTTTCTGATCCCCCTTTACGGCTCCGCTTCGATATTCTCATGCCTTCGAGAACAAGACTTTAAAGTTCTACCTCAGGATCCCATCTTAATCAGCACGGTTTTCTTCAATTCCTACGAAGGCACTAACTTCTATGCTTAGTGATGGTTGCGGCTCAGTCCGGCTTTATTAACTTCTAAAAGTCGTTCGCAATCATAAAAGTGTGTTTTATCGAATTCCACATGGTAATTTCCATTTCGTTGTCGAGGCACAGCACCAAGTTCCTTAAGACATTCTGGCAGCTTACATCTTTCTTTGTTCAGTCTGATCATTAGCACTCCGAACGTTTGAAAGCATATGCGGTCAGTTTTCGGAGTTTGTACGAATGGAGACCACCACTTATTCATGAACGTTGCACCTGAAAGCTCAGAAAATGTGGGGCAAAAATATTCATTGCACGTTGCTGAAGGAGCTAATACTGCTGCTGATGATGATGAAAAGTTAGCTATCTGAACGCCACGCTCAACGATCAAAACCCCATGAAAGTCAACAACCTGAGCTACGACCAACAAAAATGTTCAGATTCACTGATACATTGACTGCAGTATGGAGTAGCAATCACAGTGACAGCACTCATTAAATTCTCCGAGCTTTTACCAATCGAAGTCTGTTGACACTCAGGTAGTTGTACTTCCTTAGCATGCCGTCCACTGTATCAACTCCACATCTGTTTTAGTAATAGAATGAAGCAGACGTCGGTTGCTTTTTACAAACTTGAAAATATGAACTTTTGTGCATTGTTGAGATAACAACCATTCACTCATTTCTTTGGATCCCCATTAGATGAGAGGCTTTTCTTCAGTGCATTGCTAGTAAAACGAGCTGACATACAGTCGGAATTGTCTTGCAGCGTCAGCCCAAGATCAGACATCTATTGAACTGCGGACAAGAGTCCGCCAGTGAAGTTGCATGGAACGTGGACTCAATGTAGTGTGAACCTAACCTGCTTGCCATTATATCGGTCAAGGACAAGTACGCCTACCTCCATACTCTTGAGCAATTAGGCAAGCATCAATGACTCATATGACTAGTGGCCAACAATTCCGTGTGATTGCAAGAGTATAACCGTCTGACTGACCATGCTAGCACAAATGTCTAGTGATCGGCTTGCTGTTTGGTTCACGAAAATGCTCCAATGCGTAAATCATCCAAAAAGTGAATTCGTTGACTATAAAAACTTGACTGTAAACGAAGGATCGTTAGGATGTCGATTCCGGATGGCAGGAACACTTTCGGAATTCTTGACAGATCAACGTTGGTCGACCCGTTATTCAGAGCGGAAGTTGACCAAAGCTCGCGTGGACCGCTTGGTGACCGTTTCACTGACCTAATATGGTTCACGATCTTCTAAGGTTTGATATCTTCCCACTTCCATGTTGTTAAAGGCGCTGTTTCTTCCTGGTTCTTTTACCTGCATGCAAAACAGTTACATCTTCCATGTTCAGGTGTTGTGTGTGAATATATACGTGTGCATTCCAGACCCGAGTTCACTCACCTAATCTGAAGGAGATTATATGACACTGTAAATCGATCCTCGTCCTTCATTTAGGCCATGAATTCACTGGAATGTCATAACTTACTAATTTTTCCCTTTGTTAAGCGAATAAAATCAGAACAGTTATGACAGACTTGCTCGTCATTTTCTGAAAATTGATTGTATTCCCTAATCGTCAACACTCACGTACGCCAATTTTACTTTAGCGCAACTTTGCCTGGACCACATACACCAGAGGCGTTTTTTTCAAAATTAAAAAATGCCGCTCTGCATTCTAGACTAGACATGCTTCTCCATCCAGTGGACGCACTTCAAAATTTGGGACTTCACTGACTACTTATTCCAAATAATTCTTTCCTTATTTTTGACACTACAACATCTCCAGTTAAAGCTACGTTTCTGAGCGCCGCCATAAGCAAGGACTACGTTGTTTGTGATTTTAACTCCAGTACTCTCATGGACACCCATTATTCACACAACGGTGTACAGAAAACAGTCGCCGCAAAATCTTTCGCATATTCTAAATTCAAACTCTTGATTAATTGCAGTAACTCATATGACGACTGTCTTATCATTTGCCGCTGATTTGCCTGAAAGTATCAAACAGCATAAAAAGTCAGAATCAAACGTTTTCTACTTCCGTTGATAAAATTACATAATTTTTATCTGCAAGTGTGAGGCACAACACTGGAAATTCATGTTTTTGGGTGCATAAAGTGCTAATTTGCTCTGATTCAAAGAATCGTCCAATTAGGCAACTCATTTAGTTTCAACTAACGCGTATTCGACGTGATAAAATCAAACGACCTTGAATTGGAAAACCTATCGATCAATTCATTGTTCTGACGTTAGACATGCATCCTAGTAATCCCTTCTTGAGGTTACTCACCAAAATACTTGTCGATACAGTTCCTCAAACGGGTATATTAACTTCAGTATTTCTACTGCTGGTGTCTTGTAAGCAGATATATCACATTCAGCCTTCGTTTGAACTTCGTATTTACATGGCATATAGCCGTACGAAACTGAAGATGGCCATAGAATATATACATGACCTGTTTGATCACAGGTAATTCAACGGAGTCTCATCACCTCAGAGGGTAGACCTGAGAGAACCTCCAATATTATAGATACATCATTGACTGGCTATTTCGAGAAAATTCTCGCAGATTCTTGGAATTCCAAAGATGTTAAAAGGCCAAATTTCTATTCCCTGTTGCACTGCAGCAGCTGATTACTGAACAAAGAAACTAAGACTGTAAGAGATTCGTTTTGACCAACTGCACAACCATCAGTGCAACCAAAAATCGTCGACTATTCCAATGACCCAGTGAGAAGCAAGTCTTCCTGTGGTTATTAACGATCCTAAATTGGAGATGCTGGAGAATCTATACCATATACATTAATACTGTACGCGATTCGGTTCAGTTCTTAAGCCTTTAAAAGTGGCACTATGAGTCGGAATCAAACAACCGACCGTCTGCCTGAGGAGCACACTCTACAAACAAGCTAAAGTGGAAACCGCTTTTGAATGCGAATTGCACAAGTTTTCTATTCTGCATATCGTCCAGAACCACATGCCATCTTTTTCCCTCGGGACTACGACTAAAAGCATTGGCATGAGATTCATAGCGTGTTAGTTGTTTTAGACACTGTCATTCATTTACCAAGGATTGAACGTCTGACTTCTTTGTGGGCTTTGTACTACCCGATTGCCGGAACTGAAGTAAGAAGCTGCCCCAGGTGACCTCCCTCCTAGCCTTTAGCCAAAAGACTTGAATATCCAGGGCAACAAGGCGAAAGACGATGCTCGCAAAAACTGTTTGGAGCCGCTGACCGATGATACAGTTCATTTGACCTTTGGTGATTTCTGCTTAAAAGATAATTGCTTACTTTATATCTATGGTCATTAGGTCTCACTCGTTTCGTGAACACTAGAAATGTCTGGCCAGTCAGAAGCCGCCTTGCTACTGCGACAAATTTTGCAAATCTCGAGTTGAAATTCTAGCTTGCTTACTGATAATCTTCGAAGTAGGAAGACGCACATTGCGCTTTTCCTGGTTAGGTAGACAACATTGAGAAACAACACGGCGTGACGAACAAGCACGTTTTCAGTTATTGATAATCATGCCAATAGATAACATTCAATGGTCTCATTCACCTGTTCCTTTGGGGCAGCGGACATTGGCTTACATCCCGACCCATATCCGAACGGGTTCGTGAACACCACCCGACTTGGTTAAACACAGGAACAATTAAAACTATCAGTGCTGTATTCACACTCGGTTGATTCCAATCACGTAGTGAATGTTGCTAGTGTTCAGAATGACCTATAAAGTCCGGAGTAGGTTATCAAGACCGATGAAGACCGGCGTCTTGTCTACATGTAAGGCCGTATGCATTCATCTCTACGATCCGCCGTTGTGCCCAAAAGCAGTTCGTGCAAAGATTGAAGCTTCCCTGACCCACTCGTCATCCCCGAAAACCTATCGGATCCCTTACAGGCCCGGGTCATGGGTGTGAATCGCATCCCCCCAATCTACAATTTTGAACACCACCCGTCCCACACACACAAAAGTGGACATCTTGACCGCTAGAACTGTAACCTATCATCCCCCTCTCATTTGCAGTAAGTCACATAATGTTATGTATTGGCTTGACTATGAATAACTGAAAACGAGCTCGCTCGTCACACTGTTGTTTCTCAATGTGCTCTGTGGGATTATTCGCAAGTCTAAAATAAATAGATACCGTTTGGACACCCGATCATATATATATATATATATATATATATATATATATATATATATATATATGTATATATATATACCTTTACGAATACTATCAGAATTTGAAATGCAAGTTGGCGTAAATCTGCTACGGACAGTGCGCTCGACCGACGTGCATTCTGCACTGACGTCAAGTTATCGGCAGTGAGTTGCGCTCATTAAATTTTTGGCTGATTCAGTTTTGTTCCCGCTGTTTTTTATTTCGACAGCAACAGACGTAAGTTCTACGCAATCGAGTTTTAATTTGACTGAGTTCACATTCGTAGGCTAATAAACCTCAAATTATACAATAAGGACCGCGAGCTTAAGCGGCTATTTCGTATCACAGCCGTAATTTTATGAATTTCAGTAAGTAGTTTAACATCTGTACAGAATGAAGTGTAATTTCATAAATCCTCATATGCAGCCGAACAAAAGCTAAGTTCTGTTGCAGCGGTAGCTGGAAAGAATTGACAATAGCGGGTGAACACCGACGATAGCAACCGGTTTCACGGCGCTGGCCGTTTGAATGCATAGGGTAGTTCACTGCTGATGAATAAAGGTCATTGAAGTGGGTACCTGTGACTAGGTGAACATCTGATTGTGAGAAGCAAGACTGAAGAAGAATGGAAATGCATACATCGTAAGACTGGAACAAAAATCGGATTTGGCTCAATCGCACGGGAAGTCATTTGGTACCAAGTTCGACGGTGAGATGACACTAAACGCACTTAGAACATAAAAACCCTAGTGTAGCAACAAGGCCCACACATCTAATGCGCAGCTGTCGTTTGCACTGTTCTTTTCCAACCCGCGCTTAAGCAAAATCCATATTTGGACCAGATGAGCATCCCCGGTCCTATTTGGCTGTTGAATTCTCTTGTTTTCGGTTTTTTTTAATTTCTGTTTGGATGTCTTGGTTCGACTGTCCGGAGTAAACACTTGAAGTGTAGCTGTCAGGTAAGGAAGGCGTGCCACTTATCTAAATTTCGGCTATGGTAAATGTCTGTAGACAACGGTCTTGGTCTCCTTGGCAGAACTTTTGACATATCCATTACTTCGCTGAATCACTGCTTCTGATTGGTTGGAGCCGCGGAGTCGATTACTCTCTTCCTCCGTCGTCTTCGTATTCTCAACTACGCTAGAAAGAAGTACTTTAACCCAAGCAACGGTTTTTAGGAGCGATCTCTGCATTCGTAGTGATCCTGAATAAATCTAGGTCCTCTGTCACTTCAGCTATCTTGAACAAAAGGAAAAAATGGCTGAAATCGGGGAAGGGAATTTTGCACATTTTTGTCAGGCGTGAAAGTTATTCTCGGGATGAACTTACAAAGTCAACTAGGCACAAAACTCCTACATTTCCACTGCAAATGGAAGGTACCAAAATGAGAAAGTGACTTACTCGGGTGCACAAAAAAACTGTTCACAATCACCTAGAACCTACGCAACATAGATAAATCGATAGCTTTTAACCTTTTTGGTGATGAGAAGAATTCTGTTCAGTTGGCAACAACAGAAACCCTTGCCGACAAGATCGGAGTAAGTATTTCGGGCTCCAAGTCAACTACTTGCCTTGGGTGCTTATCAAAATGCCCCAAAACGACCGTGCGTCTCCTAGAGCTTCTGTTAAAGAAGTCTTAATCCCTCCGAAGGGCGCATAAACTGACCACTCAGTATCCGGTCTCCGAGCTCCATCCTGCTATCCTCCGAGTTAAGCCTTGGAAAACTAAAAGCTTCGGTTTGTGGACCTTTAAGAAAACCCACTGCTCTGGTCTGAACAACCTAGCAGTACTGCGCCCGCAAAACTGAACGGTCTCGTTTCCCGAATTTTCACGTTACGAACTCATCTGCTTATTCACCATCAGACTGGTGAACCTATCATACCTCCCTCCCCTCTCCAGGGATTTGTTTTCCAACCGCGATATTTCACCACAGAGATGCTCCAATCCCAGCATCAGTCGCGACTAAGTTCCGACAGAACCGTCTCCTTTATGATTGCCACAGTACATCACATCACTGCGTTGCGGAAACAATCAAAGGTGAATCCCACCAGCAGCTGCATGCGTTCTTGAGCGCAACTAACCAGACAGGTAATGTGATCCTCGAAGGAGACCTCAATGCGCGCACCGGCAACATGGAGGTGAGCGAACGTCAGATCTTGGCGGCAAGTTTATCCTCGATTCCCATCACACGGACAATGGGAACAGGCTTCTGACAGTGTTGGCCACCGGCTTTGTCCAGTCCAAAAGACATGCCTTTCATATAAATATATATATATTTCAAATAAAAAATACAATATATAAATATATACAAAAGACGCACCTCTACCAGGCGTCCCCCGCCCAAGCATGGTAATGGTCTCAAGTCGGCCATCCAGAGATTAGCTATTGAAGACGCGGAACTGTACAAGATTGTTCTTATTGAAAAACCTACCTTGGCTTCGACCAAGCACTAGTTTGTGCTACTATATGCTTGCTCTTTAGAGGCTCAAATGCTCCAAGCATGGTTGTCTAAATACCAACAAGCTGAGCGATCCCCTAGTATCAGAAGCTTACCAGATTGTGTTGGCCCAGATACTGGGATCCATCACTTCACCCGATACTGACGGGCACGGAATATCCAAAGGAAGTCCTATTGAAAGCTGGCACTGCCAGCTGTAGTGCGGTCTACCACCTCCAAAGAAGCTGGGTTTTCCGGGACTCTTCGTTGTTAGTAGCTAATTGCCGCTGATGTAAGACAACAAAGCAGGCTGTGAACTCCGACCGCGACTGAAGAGTAGCTTTCAAGCTGACTGTGATCCCAGATGGTCAGAACGTGCCCTCGAGATGGAGATAGCTTCCGCTTCTGGTAACGCCATAAAGCTCCTCCAACCAATTTGCGACAAGAGATCTGATAAACGGTGACCATCCTGAACTAATTAACTGTCGTCGTATCCCCCTTACAGCGAATATATATATATATATATATGTATACCGAGGGAGAGCTGTTCAGCACATGAAAAAGGACACAGAGCAATAGAAAGCTATTACCTCGGTCAAACGGCAACTGCTAACATCCAACAACACATCCAGCCATTGTGCACCTGATGTTCGCAACCAGATCACAACAATGTCTCAGAGATTGGCGCTGGAATACAAGAAGCCATTGAGTTTCCTTAGGTCGGAAGGGCCAGGTCTCACACTTGCAAATTAAAAAACTATGAACTTTGATGAAGGCCAGATATCGTGGCAGCGTCACAGTTGTTGCAAATTCATGACGGCTGTTGCTTTTCAACATCACTAGAGGCCAAGCACCCGAAAGGTTAAGTTATTGATTATCTCTATCTAACCATCATAATCGATAAACGCAGAAAAAGACTCTTGCCAGTCCCGAAGAAGCACCCCTAACTTCGAAAGTGTAAAACATACCACATCTAGATACTTCAATCCCCAAACCACCGGGATCCATTCTTAAAAATCAGGATCGTAACTGATGCTCCAACAAGATGCATTCATCACGGCAGCAAACCACAGATATCAGAAGCTTAAGTTCTCCGGCAAGCAGTTGAGATCAGTTTCCACAGCCGCCAACCTAGCATTACAGATTCGACCGTTCCTTTTAATTTTTATCGCATTTGGCACGTAATAACTTTCATCAACTGGATTCAGTTTAAAGCCTGGCGGCATTTCTTCTCAGTAGTGTACCGCTAATCTCATCAAAATTCATTGAAGGTGGAGTCAAATAAACTCAAATGCGCCTCAAATGATCAACGCCCCCTTGAAACTCCTGAGAAGAAGCGCGTTATACCGCTACAAAATACTCCTGTAATCTGCGGTGGTCAGATGGACTAAACAACTACCGCCGCGAAAAATATCGGAAGTTTGATTCCCATATCTACTGACTACTTTGATCATAGACGGCAATTCGCTGTCAATCGGATTGAAATCCAAACTAGTTTATGAACGCTAAACATGGTTCTGCTCATAGTTGTGAATTTTGGCTTACTCCTTGGTGTTAACCCCAGGGTTATGAGTTAGCTCTCTTGTACAATATTCGCGAGTTATACAATTTAAAAATTTTGGTCAAACTCGATCGTGTTCGGACAGATCAATATTACTTTAGGTTGCGGTGAATTGTGTGGGTGAAGTTATCCCTGAAGGGACAGAGAATGAGCGGAACCCAAATGCCTTACCAGTTATCAGTGGTCGCAAGAGGATAAACCGTGGCTAACTGACAAACGTGAGCTTGAATTTTTTATCGTAAACAATAGCTAATGACGGATATACGCAAAAAATAAAAGCAGAAATGTGAAATTTGTGGGACTTGAAAAATAAATCATATGTACAGAAGGCACGACATGAAGCAAATCGGCTTAACCAAACAGAATTAGCTCAGCCTTCAAACTGGAACGACCTTCACGTTTTCGGTTTGCCCGAGCATTGCGTTTGATTCGCTGTTGCAGCCGTATCTGCTCCAATTGTCGCTGTTCACGACGGTGTCTGGCGCGGATTTCAGCGACCGTTATGAGTCCGGGTGAAGACTAGATAAGAAAATAAAAAAGATTATGAGTGCCAACAAAATAAGAATAAGTGGAACAATAAGGAAAGTGCAAGTTAACTTAGTCTAGTTTAGCATTTACATTGTTTATGTCAAGTGAAGGATAGTGAGAGGAATTAGGTATCCCAGTTATATATTTAGACACTAACCTCTTCATTATCGACTCTGATATCATTCAGCTTCCTTGATAATTTCCTTAGTTTTTGTGTGCCCTTTTCTTTGGGATCGGTATTGGCATCATATGCAATGGAATTTTCGACGTTCTCTTCTAGGTCGGTTGAATTTTCTCCACTTTCTTCTTTCACTACGTCGGAAGACTCTTCATCTTCTGTGCCTTCCGAACCAAAAGCAGAAGCATCATTTTGATCTTCGTCGCTACTAGTTTCTTCTGATGATGATGATGAGAGACGGTGTGAGGTCGCACCTAGCAGTACTTCTCTGGCAGTGAGGCGACTCTCATGACGGGAGGGATGTTTTGGTTGATAACCCGGGGCCTTAACTTCTACGTCCACATTTGAAGTGCGTCTGTAGGGTATAAAAACAACAAAACTGTACCAGATATTCTGCGAAAATACCACGAGCACTAGCAAAGTTCTCTACACTGTACAATGCAGAAAAATTTCTTCTTTATCGAATAAGGACTTACTCTATTTCTGTTAGGAGTTTCGGGAGATCTGACTCGTCAATAGTAAAGAAGCGACCAAAATAAGACGTCAAAGCATTTGCATCGCGTTCGTAAATGCTGAAATAAGAACGTTAAATTTCAAATAGGAAAAACAAGTGAGACATGGAAACGTTACACACTAACCGAATTTGTGGAAATCACCTGTGGCATCCATTCATATAGACACATATATATATATATATATAATATATATATATATATATTCCAGTTGAGAATGCGTACACTGAGTTAATACGCTTATCGTGACGTTTCGATCCAAACTAGGACTCGTCGCCAAACGTAAACTGCACCAATGCATGAAGCATGAGTGCCAAAAAACAGCGACCGAGAACCGCGGCCAAAGACGAAAGATTCGAATTACGGAAGGCCAAATGTGTCCACAGTATACCTGTATATATCTGGTTGATTGATTAATTGATTGCTGCGCCTCCCAACACAGAAACCCTGGTCTGAACACAAAACACTAACATGGACATCAAAGGACAGTCATACTCGGATATGAAACTTCTGCTGTAAAGAGGCTAGTTTCCCGCGATATCCGCAATTTCTGTCATGCATCAAACGGCGAAAGCATTCGTATTCGATTTGGAAAGGACAAACACGATGGCCCACTGTTTCACGGTTCATTGTCAATGTATCCTTCAAGTGGTTCTCCAGCCAGCTTAGTTGGAGCATTTCGGACTCCAACCACGAAGACGTAACACCACCCATTTTACCTAAGTCTCTGTACATGTTCTCATCCCACGTTGCCACGTCATCTGTTGACCTACGTATGGCTTCTTCCATTCAATTGGGAGGGAAACAAAAATAGGGTCACCAAGTGTTGCCAAATATGCAACACGTGGCCCAACCAGCGTAAGTCACTAAGTTACACACGCTGAAAACAAGGCATCTCAGAATTCGACACCTAGCAATTAGATTCCTGACCTCCACATTGCTCCACCCGATCACTCCATCCAATCCTAGCCGTAGCTACGTTAGACATCGTGGTCAAAAACCTCTAACCGAGACGAAGCATCTCCGACACGCTAACTCCATGTCTCGTAACCGTACAACAGAACTGAGCGCACTGTGGCACAGTATACACGACATTTCAACTTCAGTGAAAATGTCCAGGCGACGCCACAAGTGCTTCAGTCCAACGTAAGCTGCTCAAGCCTTGGATGTGCGCGTATTTTATTTACCTCCACTCTCGAACTACCATCGTTCGACACACAGCTACCAAGGTAGGTGAAACGGTCCACAATCGTTGGTTTCTCTCCGCTCAGCACCAAATTCGGCACTGCTGTCGTCCAGTGTTGCAAAATCACTTTGTACTTTGAAGATGCAAAGCACATGCCAAACCGAGCGACCGACATCGGCAAGTCTATCTAGTGCGCGTTGTGCATGGTCCACAGACTCGTAAAAGCACACAACGTCATCTGCGTAATCTAGATCACAAAGCTTGCCTCCATTTCCCAGTCCAATTCCCACATCTTAGAGACATCCCACACCATCCTCCATCACCTCGTCCATGACGAAGTTGAAGAGGAATGGAGAGATGGGACACCCTTGTCCAACGCCACCAGTCGTTTCGAATAAACGGCGCAGTATTATCGAAGCTGACACTTAAGTAACTATCGGAATTAAACTAATCCCACGATGGTTGCAACAGTCAATCAGTGACACCCCACGATAACGGTCCTCGTTCCAAATATCACGAAACAAATAAGTGAATTCACCAGAACCTCTCCACCCAGTTTGAGAAGAACCGAGAGAAGGTCGTCGGGATCAGCTGCTTTTCCCCTGTTCAGAAGCCAAATATTCGGCTCTACTTCCAATTCCGTAGAGAAATCAAGTGATGCCTCTCAAAAATTCGCTGCTTCAGACGCCGGGCAAAATACGTTAGCGTGCGGTCAGCTAAACTGATC
>LUCM01010362.1:11643-22787 GCA_008360955.1 Fasciolopsis buskii | reverse complement strand
GTAGGTGTCTCACATCTTCGTGGTTTGGTTCCGAAAGATTCGTCAACTAGCTGGCTGGAGACACTGAATGTTAGGGCAATGAGCCGTAAACAGTGGCGATTGCGTTGTCATTTTCTATCGAACCAGAATGATTGAAAACACGTGCGTTTGTACAGTTAGACTGTGTTCCGTGTGTTGGCTGCAGCAGCATTTTATCTTTTCCCGCCTGTGTAGGTCTACTCCCTGTTCCCCTTGGATATTCGCTCTTTTTATATAAACGTGTAACTCTGGGGAAAGGCAGTGGTTAGTGAGGCTTGCCTTGCTGTTTAAAGCTGAATGGTGATGATGATGACTACCCACCGCTTTTTCACTTCGCTGATCGGTGATACGTTACGTCGGGCGAAAATGAAGCAAATCAATGCGAAGTTGACGAACGCGAGAACGAAAATGAACTGGTAAGACACCAGTCATTTGGAGGCTCAAGAACTAAATCCCACTACATTTGAAACATGCAATCACGAGTGAATGAAGGAAAATACTGTCTTATCGAATACTAACGAGTTTAAGGTTGGCAAAAAACTGTTGAATCTCATCGCTGACCTCTCTACGTCTGTGTAGGCAGACATCGGTTTATTATGATAAACGGATCATAATTTCCGAGTTAAGCTCAACGATAATTTCAGATAGATAAGAACAGGGTAACCGTCACGATCGCCACTGAGTCACTTCTGCTCTTTCGTCCACATTTCAAGTCGGCTTCCCAGAGAGCACAGAGAGACGTTTAGCATCAAGGCCAGTTGAAAAACTTTAATTTGCGCTTTCTGAAATGTCTGCTCGCTTTGGGTTCAATCATTTAGAAAACTTCATATCACCCATTATCTAGTGGGGCCATAAAGAATTAGAAAGCTGGGCTCCTCTTGCCTCTAACTACCGCGAACACGTTATACATCCTAGTCACCTTAAAAGAATGAATTACCCGAGCACACTGCTTTTTACCCAATTATTATTGGATCAACAATACTCTTGTCATCTGCGGTAAAATGACGGGTCTCCAAACTCACGGAACATCGTCATAGCAATTTAGACACCCAGCTACATGTACACGTTTCCATTCATTTTGATTCCGCTCGTTGCACTGGCGGCAGACAGCAATTGGCTGTCATCCGGCTATTCACCATGCCTAACCTACTGAGGCCTTATATGGTTGCAGACTACTCCAAATTTCAATTCAAGACCGCCGGAATCCCACCCAGCGGCCATGGAACATGCTCTTTTTATTATGCGTAGTGCATGCAGTAAAAGCATTTCTCGTGACGATGGCCTGTCACTGATGGGCTGGTTTGCCCGACAGCGTTGGTGTCGAACACTTGAAATCAGCGAACGTTGAAGTGCAATTTAAAATCCCATTTCCCTTCAAAAAAACGTTTTAACTGCTTATATAAAGTCTGATGGCAGAATTACTTTGTGAACGGGAGACAACATTGCGCTCCGGTATAATTTCTGAATCTGGCAGCTGAGTGGCCTCGACAATTTCTGAAAGAGGGTCCACTTCATTATTAGAGATCATAACAAGATGCATAGTCGAAACGCACAGCCAGCATTTCGAGGAGTTACTCTCTCCTTTACAATTTGACTGGGCGAGTCACGTGACCAGGTACATGCAGGTATGTGAAACAGTGGCCGCACTTTGTACTGGTTTCCGCATTCTGAAGATCCACGTTTGTCATGGCAGTGGTTTCCTCCCTCAGCATCGCTTCGACATGCTGAAACCCGCTTTCCAGACGGATCCTCAAGATTCACTCAGTGCTGAGAGTATGACCTAACGTTGTGAAAACTCCAATACTACTACGCAAATATAACTGGAAAAGCCCTCGCAAAAATACAAGACAAAAAAATAAAAACGTGTGGACTGATTGGCGAACAATTATTCGCCAATCAGAGCATTATTGCTCTAATTGCGAAAGTCGGAGCCAAACAAGACAAATTGAATCGAAGAAACGTACCGTGCTTAGAATCTCCCTCGTAGGCAACTAAGCTATTCGGGATCAACTGATCCCTGACAATTTTTATAAAGCCAGTTGCACTTCGTTTGCAACGTGATATTTTCAGGGCCAGCTCGGCCGGTACCAATTCGTGATTCTTGAGTCCCATTTCAATCTAAAGAGCATTTGGACTTTATAACTTGCACATACCGCAATCAGAGCTCTCCATGCTTCACTAGTTATGTACCTAAACGAGTCCAAGCGAATGACCTTTGGCATGCCGATGCGAACGCGCCACCAGAAGCTGACCTCGGCGGCCTTCAGGTATGCTGAGTTCAATTCAGTTCATTTCATTTCAGTTCATTTCAGTTGGTGCAGAACAGAAGTAACCCAAAGAAGCCAAAGGAACCTCCACAGTTCTTTCGATGGTATTTACAGAAGCCGACATCCACCTGTGCGAGTGTCACCTTCTTCGTGCTATCCTCGGCGTTACAGTGTTCCCGTTTCCGCTGCAAAAAGTGGTAGAGAAATAAAAGTGATTTCTCCCCCGGGCGGCGAGAGAGCGATTAATCTGTGGGAGTTCTAATGTCAAAAGCAACATGTCCTTCGAACATAGACAAATTAGCTCACCTTATCCCGCTAGAGGTTTAATTTATCTCGTTAGTATGCGTCTCAAGGGCTGCCCTGGTCAACCTATTCCACCCATTTACCACTCTGTTGCTAAGTCAATGCGCCGTACCTACCAGCCGAGAGCGTTGTTTTAAATATTTATTCCCGCTTCCCCGGTACTGGAGTCGATGTTTTCGCAGAATGGGTCCTCAGACGAAGTCCAGCTACACATTTATCTTTCCTGACCCTCTCAACCATATCCAAACAAGCCCTCCTTCATTCCATTGAGAACAAGCTCAATTTGTCCAAGTTCCGTTCATAGGTCTTCTGTCTTTGACTTTCAATCATGCCTGTGGCTAGTCGTTGCACCTTCTATAAACAGTCCTTATCTTGCTGTAAGATTGAAGAGCTTGTATGAAATCAGCGTTCTAAATGGGGCCTGTGGATGGTCATATACGGAGGAACGAAAATCCCCACTATGTCACACGATAACACGGATCTCAGCACCGGACGTTACTACCAGGCTTTCTCTGCAGCTGCAGCACAGCGATCAGCACATTTTAAATCTGACTTAATTTTGATTCCAAAGCCCTTTGTCCTTCCGGCTGCTCCTGTTGTGATAAGACCATCCTGGGGTGTCATTTTAACGCTCTTTGCTTTCCTCTAATCAGGTGGCCTTTGCTGCCCTTGTAGACAGGTCTCATCTTTTTGCTTATTTAAATGTTGAAACAATATCATTTCTTAGAGTTTCTTCTCCAGAGGACCTAACCATCTCCGCGACATCTACGAAGAAAAAGCTAGGAGAATGCAATGCCGTAGCAAAATCACTTACGAACAGTAAAAACAGCATGGCTCGTGTACCGAGCCCCGGGGTTCTCCACCGGTGACCACTCTCGCCCCCGATCCGGCCTCCCGGACTAGAGCGTGAAAACTTCCACTGGGTGAAAGGTCACCTACCCACTTAAGTAACCTGTCACAGATGCCAAAGCCTCTCATTTTTAAGAGCGGGAATGATTATTTACCAAGTCAAACGTACCACTGAATTTGAGACAACATGCTTCTACCGGCATACCTTCGCCTAGTTTACGAATTACTCCATCCAAGAATCAGTGGGCACTAGTTATGTACGATCATCAGAAAGCCATATTAAGCAGGGCACAGCATGGAGAGCTAGGCCAGGTGCAGACACATGCTCCCCCACATTGCGTTTTCCCAATTTTCGGGTTCACTAGTCTGCAAATACCTACTTCCGCGAGCCACTCCTGTGGATAGCCACCACCGGTGCAATTTCCTATCCGTGGAATCGCCCTGTACCACTGGCACATTTGCCATGCTAAGAGGCCGGCTGGTGGCTTTGTAATAACCGGGTGGATCCCATTCAGCAATCGGACCAACCAGCGTTTATATTCCCTGGATGTAAACAAGTCTCATCCTCAGTTATCTGTGGATCGTCTGCCTGGTGTCTTGAGTAAATCTAACTCCGTCAAAGCCCTCACCCACCACATGTACATTGCGAAAGTAGTCGCTCAGTACTTTTTCATTGCCGATATCATCCAGTGTAACAGAATTCCCATCCACTTTTGCCGATCCAACCTCTTTCTCGGAAACTATTTATTAAATTGCTTCTTAGCACATAGGTGACCTTGCTTCACAGTTGTGCTTGGCAATGTTTACTAAAATTTAGCCTAATTTTAATGCTTGGCATGCCGAGCCCATTCCTGTCAGTTCTTATGGACATACAGAAAAGTCTGCTCTGGTATAAACGCTTTGTAGCACCGCCTATTCCCACCTCCCATCAATTTGCTCTGGCTCTCTTGAGTCGTCCCTTCAACGACGCAAACTCTTCCTGGAGGACGTGCAGGGATTCCTTGATTACTTTCCACAGGTCTCCTACACCAGTTACATTAGTGTTTCATAGAAATTCTGACGCCGTATTACGAAGCTTCCATAAATCTATTCCATTAAAGCTTCTTGCCGTCTTTAGTGTGGCATTTGGATGCCATATATACAAAGTGATTTTGCTAATCACGTGAGCATTCCCTTCCAAAGGATAGAAATTTAACTTCTCTATATCTCCCTCCATTATTTTTGCTCATGAGCCCAAGTAGGAATGGTGTACATTTAGCCCTATACCAAGCGTTCTCCTTTATATGATGATGCATGGCATTTCATGCAACCACCCATAAATTATCCTTCCCGGCTCTCGTTATGCATCTTTCATCTTCCGGATCTACGTGCGGTAAGTTGAAGTCATTCACAATCCGTATCATGCCTGGGAAGTGGCCACGTCCGTCAAAGGTCTGAAAGAGTTTTCCGCGCTCGAACTTTGGGCGCGGTACACACGGACAACTTAGGCCATCCCCTTTTGTAGCCACGAAAGTTTAGTAGTGCCTATCCCAACAATGTTAGTACAATTCCGATTCCAGTAATGTTTGCCTTTACTAACAGGAGTGAGTGCTCCCCTGCCTAAGAAATTCTCCCTCCACTCCCTCCTTCAAAATGCAAGTATATTTAATGCTACTCAGTGTATATGCTCATCGTTGGATACCCAAGTTTCCGTAACTGCAAAGTGGGAAGTTTTATGGCCACCGGCGGGAATAACTAACTGTCCAATCGTTACGAATTGCGCGTCCATAGTTTACTGCCTCCTCGCCCCCCTTCGGTATCAGCACTCATCGACTCGGTGGCGCACGCAGCCGCCAGTAGTCTGGACGTGCCATGAAACACTGTGCCTCAAGTGATTACATACTTTGAATTGTACCTCGGGAAGAGGACGTAAAGAGGGGCCACATTTTTTTCACTGTAGCTTTTCACTTACTGTAATGTCGCCGCTCAATTGCGTTACGGTTTTTTTCACCCCCTCATCTTTTTAAAAGCTCTCCACCGATGTAGCTGTTTTACCTTTCCTGTAGCTGTGACGTTGGATCCCATTTGCAGGTTGCTGTTCAGCTGGGTCCTCCTGTGCAACCCTGTTAATCCATAGGTTACTTTCTAGCACATCCTCGATGACCGCTACTTCTGGCTCACCGAGGTACGGTAGGTTTACGGGGTATCGAGAGACTGCGCCCCCTCCTAGCATTGCAGAAGTTACAAGCAGCCCCCTTCTCTGGGCATACGATGAAACTTTACCCCGTGGTTTTGGGAGTCCCAGATTTTTATTTCGGCCGCTGAGTGACCCATCGTGGGCTGTGTGATAGCGCGCTTTTGCGTTATAGTAAAAGGGCACCTCCTTGGCCAATTTCTGGACTCTAACAGCAATATCCCGTGAGTCTGCCTGTAACAGCCTCGATGATACGTGTCCGAGGCCTTCTGCAGGTCTCTACCATACGCCCATTATGCAAACCCTTCTTAACGCGGTGCTGGAGTCCAGTCCGGCAGACCACAGGACATCCCTTACCCTTCTGCAATAAAAATTCCCTCTGGCCTTGGATTCCTTGACAAAAGGTTTGTCCCCATTTAAGGACGAGTAAACTGCGTCTCCCGGCTGTGATCACTTCTTGAGCTAGAAACCCCAAAAACTATCCCACTACTTGGGCTAGAACCTATTGTACGCAATGGATTGCAGGTTTTTACCTGTCTCTTTATGGCGTGGCTTTTCCTTCCAGACGAGTGCACAGTCTATGGGTGTTGATTCTACCATTTCAATTGTTGCCACGTTCGTTGGGGTCTCTGATGATGCCTTTTCTACCTCGAAACCAGATATCTCCGCGGCATTCGCAAAGTACATGGTGCATTTCATCTTATCCCTGGCTCCTGTGGGCCCTTCTGGGGTATTGTTGGCGTTCCTGAAGTGTTTTCTGTCATCGCGATTACTTTTCAAAGGTGAGCTATCTTTGCGGACTTTTTGCATTCGGACGGAATGTTTAGCCGCTCCTTTAGCAAGAATCCGGTGAACAATGATAAGATACCCGTGGCATGGTCGCTCCAAACACCAAATGATATAGCAAGTGCATAAATTATAAGCAAAATTCTTTCAAAGTAGAAAAATACGAAGATTCCAGAAAGTCCGCAGATAGAGCGAAGTCGCAAAAGGTGCTACCAGGGACATTTGCAATGTATTGCTAAACCGTTTTCGGGAGCTTGGAGATATAGATTCTAATGATGCTGCTTGGAAGAACAACAAAACTACCTTTTGTAAAAGAGCAGCAGGGATCAAACCAAGTTCTAACGTAATTTTGCCTTTTCACTGTCTTTATACACATCTTTTACCTCTCATACTGATGTCCACGTTTTTTACTGACTGCTGCCGCCAGCCGTGCAAATTCTTAGATCACTGGAGAAAGCTGCTGTCAGCCCAATCCACGCTAAGGCCTATTTTGCGTAATTTTTCCTCCCGATGAGACTGATGGACTTGATAACATCAATACTCTTCGTGTCAATTACCGCAAAGTCTCATGCATTTATAATAACGTATTGCCCAACAGTTCGAAATTCAACGTCTAACATGCTCACCTTTCTGACAACATTTCCCTATCACGCCAAAGGCCAATTACTCCTGTTTGCCGGGACTTCTGATGATGAAAATGTCGACGTTCGTAGCGGTCACCACTTGGCATTACTACGGCTGTGATTGACGCTATCGTATCATGTCCAATCCGGCAGCCGACCTACTCTGCAAAGTCTGAACTGGGCCACTCTCTAACGTTTAAGCCGCTAGTGTACTTTTAAACATTCCCCCCTAGTGAGGTTTCTGCCTAACGCTCCGGCTGGAATGTCATGTGTCCAAAATATTTTGGTGACTGCAGCAGGCACGGTCATTTAAGCGCATGCAGTCAGAAGTTTTGTTTATACTTGCGACATAGCGCATATTTTACGGTATGCTCGTGACACAAAACAAGGTTGGCATACTGATTTCTAAATTTTTCTTGGCCTTGATAAAGTCACTTCTTCTTTGGGCCCAAGAAAGCCCCCGAGAAATTTAGTCCCATATTCAGATCTGCGACTAGCTCTAGTCATCCCGGACTCTTTACTCCTGAGCGCTTCAGTTTGGCTTCTGGGCCTATTAGTCGCAGGAGCTTTCTCGAATTTTCGTCCGTATCAGTGCGGTATCACTCCGATGACAACCCCCGTAACCATGTCACTGAGAAAGAAGCTGATTCACGCCCTGCCAACTACTCCGCCCCTCATTGTGCTACAGGATACCCACCTACGCCCAAACGGCATATGCGCATTCGTTCAAGTCAAAATGATTTTCATTGAGAAAACGCAGGTTGGCGAACAAGCTCGTTTTCAGTGATTCGTACTCATGCTTGTTCGCCAACTTGTGTTTTCTCAATGAAAATATTTTGTCAAGATATATATATAGTGATGTAACGGCATGAGTACGAATCACTGAAAACGAGCTTGTTCGCCAACTTGTTTTCTCAATCAAAATGATTTCTCGTTGCATGGTTCCTCCTACTCATCAATTCAGGCACCCATCGAGATCTTCAGCTTTCTAATATGGTCTTCTGTAGTGACATCGATTCCTAAGTGAAAATCGATCATATTCGGCCGTAATTTTCTTTGTTCTCCTGTGAAGCCCAAAGCCAAATTTTTGGCGTTTGTTTGGTCACGCTTGTTTTGTTATACACGGGACCTGTTTCCGCTGGTGCCGAACGTTTCAAGATTCATTGCTTTTCAATTGCTCTGGCCATTGGGTTTCTCCTTGTCGTGGTTTGTGCGCGCATATTACCTTATCAGTGTTATTCTGACACCGCGATATTCACAGTAAACGGATCGGATCTGGCTATTGTCGCGAATCTTTTCCAGCCTAGTGATTGGGAGAACTTTGGAAGGTGCTGCTTCCGATTTCAAAAGATAACACTCTTGGGGTCGCATTCTGCACGTCTTCCAAAAGATTATCAGACAAGCTGGTTAACTCAGAAGTCGACCAGTTCCGCTAACCTTTCGGTCTTTTTGCCCAACTCAGCTAGAAGGCCGTCCATTTCAGTGAAAATACCTCCAGTACAAACTTGCACGGTCAAAAATTCAGCAAAGCTAAAGGAATAAGGAATTCCGGTCGTTCAAAAGGGTTGGAAACAAAGCTCCTGTTTGGAAGCTAGCCGCCTAGAGCAAGCGCAGGCAAAATCAAAGCGGCGGAGAACTGACAACCATTTAGGTAGCAGTCAGCAAATAGAAAGCAGAATCGCCGAAACATGATTCATCGCAGGTGGCACATTAGAAAAACTGAAGTCAGGTTTTCTTTCGAATTACTGTCGGTCCTTTGCTAATCTTCGTTCTTTCTTCTCGTCAGTGCTAACAAATGAAACGAAATGAAAAGGTTACTTTATCCGCCTGATCATACCTCACGCCGGTGTTTTCAGTTATAGTGACACAACGTCCCCCCCTAAATATTTTTCGACCCTCCCTCCCCCTCCGTCCACGATTCATTCAATTGTAAATGCCCTGAGAGTACGGATTGGTCATTTAAGCAGGGCGCACTGTCTTACGGTTCACGCTTTTGAAGTGTAAGGTAAACGCCAGCTTTTTGGGTCTAGGGATATCGCGTGCAACGCAACTGCTGTCCGACGACACTTTCATCATCTCCTAAGGCCCTTTCTACTGTCTTGCAAAATGCGGTGGCCCACCGTCGGTCGGCATTGGCAAACGTGATCAAACAACTCTGGTAGCACAAAGCAGATATAAATTGCCACTTGTTATAATATTCCTTTTGACGACGCCCAGCGACATGACGGTGAACCCGTTTAAATTCCCCTGCCTCTCATAACGTGTTTTAACTGACAGGCAAACCCAGCCACCAAGACGGGCATGTTATGAACACTACATACTTAATGGAAGGCGGATTTTGCGGGCAGCGCAGAAAAGGCTGTGAGCGTGTGTGCTGCATGTGCTGTCCAATGAGCTTCCAAGTGACACCCTCAGAACGTTCATTTGAGGGTGTGGTGACGTCGTGCACTTCTTACAAGTGCCAACGAAACTACATATATTTGCCTGCAGAATGCCTCCAAACTTTGATCCGAAATCGCAATGCAGTTGAGCTGCACAACGATCGACAGTCCTAGTTCTCCACAATTGCTTAGGCAGCCGCAAGCTCACCGAGCCCTTGAACATGTGTCACGTGACATGGTGAAATAGTTAGCCGGCACTGTAGGGAAATTGTTATCCTTTCGGAAGGCCAGAAATGATCTAGTGATGTTTAACACAACCAATTAGTCGGGAAACCGTCACAACGACCTACTGCGGTGGGCAATAGATGCAAGTGTATCTTAAAAACAGCAGCACGTGTTACACATCCTGCTTCATTGCCAATAACCCCGATGCAAACAGCGACTTCGTGCAGGGCACCTCGTGACTTTCTGCATGGCACATTTCAGCATTCACCTTGGGCACGGCCACCTGCACCATTGAATAGTGAACAGCGACTTCAGTCACGTTACTCCGCAAATAATAGGAAACCTTTAGGCCACTCACGACATTCCGCGAGGCTCATAAGCCCCAGGGCTTCTCCGTTCAGAAAATTTGCCCAGAATTTCCTTGCAGCGTTGGTTTCGCATCTCTAAACCAAACTCAATCATGGATGTAGGCGGTCCCTATATTACACGATATTTTTTGGTGTTCTCCTCGAGATTGGCCAGTGCCCCAATAATGAACAGCGAAAGATGGACATTCTCCTTGATCTTAACCGGCAGGCCCGGACATTGCACCAGCATTTGCACTTCGTTTAAAATCACGGTGCTCAGCTGCCAATTGGAATTCATGTTCCTTTCCTCCTCACAATGCCCTTTAAATGTCCGCAAGCAAATTAAAGATTGATGGTCGAAGCAGATGAGGAACTGCTGCCAAATTATATAATTCTGATATCTGTCTATTAATGCAACCTCAGCCAGCTGGTTCACTCACTCACTGTTTGCCAATGCCATGGTGCCGTTCCTCATGAGCCATAAGATCCCCATGGCTTACCAACAAAACCCCAATTCTCACCACCCAGGCAAAACCCGTCCAAACACTATCTTTTTTTCATGAACTCTTCTCTCCTTGCAAATGACTCTGGTCCGTAGAAATCTCTTGGTTTCTGACGAACTCAAAGGATACCCTCTAGACGAAATAAGGTCAATTTCTTGGATTCTTTCTTTCTTACGCCTCATTGATATCTATCCATTTTGGACTATTCAGACCTCAAACTATCGCCACGAATATGGAGTCCTATGTGGTATCTTCTCTTCCCAAAACGACCGTTTTCCTCCACCATACCCACTGGCCCCGACAATTCTTTGTTTTCGAAAGGCACGGCCTCCTAGAGTGGAATATAATCCGTGATTTCTACGCTGAATTTAGTCAATCCCTAGTGCATCTGTCTTTGTGGCTCGATCATTATTATTATCAGTGGCAGTTCCTCCCTGTCCGTCCTACCAAATACCGGTTCATTCTCCCTACTCATAGCGTAGACACTTCACACACTAGATTAGCCTGTCCGTCTATTTAAAAAATATATAAAAAGAAAACCCGGATTGCTCGGCCAGTATTCATGTCTTGAATAGCACTATGCGTTCTAGTAACTTTCTTCTCTGAGCTGCTCGTAAGATTGGTCGCTTCTTAATCAGCAGCTGGCAGTTAGGCCAGACCGCCGACCGT
>LUCM01010361.1:0-17870 GCA_008360955.1 Fasciolopsis buskii | reverse complement strand
CTCCCGTTAAAGCAAACTTTCCTAGTTAACAAGTAATTGAGTTTAGTTTGTGGACAGATACGTAATCGGGGACTGAATACTCGATAAAATAAGAATTTGGTTTGGACCATCGAGAAGGATTTCGTTTATCACATTCAAGCGTTTGTACGTGAACACAGTAGGTTTCCGGTTACAACATGCCATTTTGTTGAGGTTTTCTTATATAGCAAAAAGCCCACGTTATTTACTTCAATTCATCGGACCTGGTTTATTGGGAAAATCGAAGTTCTCAAGTGGTTCTGATCTGTTTATGTGCTGTGCTAGAATATCAAGATAATTGCAATTGTCAGAAACTTCTGACAGTATCACGGCAAAAAATGTGATGGTACAATGAAACTAAATCAAAACACCCTAAGGCTGCATTTCACCCCCTTGCTGATAGGTGTTTCCGATTACTGGAAATTTCATTCAACCAACGCTGAAGTGGGACTACTCAATTACTGAAGAACTACTTTTGTTCTGTTCACTAAAGCAATTTTGACAATGACAATAGGCACAAGATTGGATTATGCCGACTGACTAACCAAGTTAGACCTGTGTTTAGATATTATTGTATTTGTTTTTTGAGGGGAAAAAATATATGGGACAGGATTTTGCAGCTTGTCAGACATTCGTACCCGTTAATACCCTTTTCGTCCTTGCGCAAAACTTAATACCCATAACAACAAAAATCCATAATCTGGCTAGTTTCAGAAAGCAAACGAAAGAGTTCAGACGATTTACCATGCGCTTCTTAAATGGACACAATATTCGTGCCAACTCCTAATGATTTAAATGGGATTCAGTAACTAACTTGTGAAGAAAGATTGAGCTTTTTCTCCACGTATATTTTCGTCAGTATATCAACCCATCCAGCTGATCCTCATGTGTTCATTATACATATATACGTATATATATATATATATATATATATATATATATATATATATATATATATATATATATATATATATAATTTCTTAGTGGCCGTTAGCATTCTGAAAATAAATCAAATTGGTTAGACCTGTTTTGATGCGAGCAAAAGTGTTGACTGTAATCACGCATGAAAATAAGTTTATATCCCTTTTTGATGAAACTATAAACACATGGTGCCCATTTTGGCATTTTCATAGTTGAACATCATGGATTTCAACAGCTTCATGGGCATAAACAACAAGTGATAATTTACCGATAAGGCTTTAAATTCATTAGTCTCCACGTGGTCCACAGCAGAGGGGAAGATGAAGTCTCAATAAGAATCACGATCGTTACGACAGCCTAGTGGAGCTAGGATACTCGGATAAAAATCAACGTAGCGCAGCAGCCTTGATGTATGAAGCCGAAATGGTTGTCTTAGGTTAGCGGCTCAGCTGGAGCGTACGATGGGTAGGCAGTGTAAATTACTGATAACGAGATGAAACAGACTTGCAGTACCTTGATGAATTTTAGCCCTCAGTTTACCGTTGATGCTGCTTGGCAAACTATTTTAACGGTTAATGGAACCTACTACTGCTTTTTAGGGCTTTTATTAGATGGGCGTCCTTCAGAGAAACTATTCCAGTTGATAGGAGAAAATCAGACATTTTAGAAGAAACTTAGCAGTTTATCGGAGATACGGGTTTTTCATTTTTAATAAGGCCCATCCAAATGACGAAACCTATTATCGACAGGAACGAAGTATGCGAATAAATACAAAATTCAAAGGGTTATCGAAAGCTTTTGAGCACCCAGTTTACTTGAGACATGTGGTCTCATACAACATGGTGCGGCTGGGACAAACAAACTATCAACGTTTGGGAAGTTAGCTCTCCAATTGCAATTCCATTTTGCAATTTAGTCGAAGTGTTTTTTAATTTATCGGCTTCGAAACAACCCTAACTGATGTTGTTTCTCGTACCACAGCCAACGACATTTGGTCATAAAACGAACCGTCATGTTATTGATGCACAGAACGCATTACCAGGAAACGGTGGACCAACCTCAGAATTATCTTTACAAGCCACGTCACAGCAGAACGGACATCACAACCAGCAGCCTGTACGCAGAAGTAGCAAACGTGCACGAAATGGGCCAGGGGTCAATATGCGTTTAACTCCGTCGACCACGGCAGCCACTGGTATCACAGAGCCGGTCGATAGTGGGGCTGAGGTGGAACTTATGATTCTTGTTGCATCCGTCCAACTTGTTCTTCGTTAGCATTATGGCTATTTTAGTGCTGTTTCCATTGTTCATTTGCAAAATTGTTACCTTCACTCAGTTTAATATGGATCCCACAAGAATTTTCTATCCCCGTGTTTCGTTCCCCATTTCAACTCCCCCAGGATCCTTGTCAAGTAAGTTCCCGTAAGGGAGGAATGTTCTGCTTTGAAACTGGCCGACTTAATACTTTGTTTTAATGAGTTTTATGGTCGCATATATTCAAATGTGTTCAAGATTGGCAAGTTAAAAAATCAAGACAGATTGAACAGTTTTGATCGAATCTGGACTGAGGAATTAAGTACTGGTAGAATTCAGCCTATGCACCGATAGTCAAAAACGATTTAATCTCTCTCTTACCTTTGTTCACAGTGAGTGACCTTGTTAGGAAATTTTGGTTTTTGCGAATTTGATGCGCCAACTTTCTAGCGTAAGTCTGTAGGGAATCACTTAACTTTTCGGAAATAAGTTTCACAGGTTCAAATCCTCCAACAAATGTTCATGTCTCAGTTCGAAATCCTCGCCAGAGACAAAGGTTCCAAACCTGGAAATAGCATCGTTTACTGTAAAAATGAAAACTAACTCAAAACTGAAGTGAAAAAAACGATTTGAAATAAAGGGACGCGTACTTGGATCTAATACGCAACGAGACAAGTCCGAATGTTTGATAAACGTTACCTTACTTGCAAACTCGGTGCTAGATTCTTTCAGTTTGCCAGGTAGCATAGTAGTTAGTTTCTTCAACGTGTGCAAGAAAAACCAGGAAGCCAAGAGACAGGACTTAAAATTGGCTTAAAAGAACGGTGAATATCGTGGGAGAACAATATGTAAGACGGAGAGAAACAGGCTGACAAACATATTTGACGATGATCTGCTGATCGTCCTGAAGCTATTCGAATCTCCAAAAGTGAACTGGTGACCACTTAGGCTCATCAAAATGACGGTATATGCCGCAGACAACTAAGGTTCTTGTTTACTGTGATTCTTAGATCCTAGTAGCGTCAACTCAATGGAGACAACTGTTAATAATACTAGCTGTCCTCTGATATACTCTGGTAGCGAAATGGCAAAGATAGACACCGAATACCTGGGTCGGTTCAGCTTTGTATCACGGTCCGTGGAAAAGAGTTCAGCGCTCGATCAATGTTCTCTGAACCAGTGGAACTTGGCAGCTGTACAAATGATATGACACAAGCCAGCGAGCTTGAGAACGTGGATAGATGGGGGATACTGGGAGGATTGGTAACGTCGTCGGAATATTTGTATGGATGAATAATAGCACTTTGGAACACTCTATATTTGCCAACCAGAGATTTACAGCAAATGTGATCTGTCGTGGTGTAAAGATTTCCGCCGGCAAAATAGCTTGAAACTCAGTCAAATAATTGTTGTGGGTGGCTAAATGATTATGGCAGTTATATTAGTTTTGCCTGCACGTTAATTCATGGGATATCACTTGAAAATTTTCACTCTATCAGATTACTCATTCACACAAAAAAACCTTCCCATTATTAAAAATTCTTTTTGGATAAACATCTGGGGTAATGTGAGTGGGCTACATTTTATTTGATGTCTGGCCAAAACTTACGAGTGTTAAAAGGTGGATGGGACTAATTACTACTTGAGACACCGTCTATCTGGACAAATAATGCAAATATTGACATAATCCAGTTCACGTGGCATTTCTAGTTTCCCAAGTTAGCGCATCCTGAATGACAGAGTTGCTGCATTATCGTGCTGCACTATTTCAGCCTGATTCAGAGACTACCGAAACCAAATATCACTGCAATGATGATAATTTAATATGGAAACAAAAATCACCCCTTCTACGTTGTGCGTTGCTGTTAAATTCACGTGTCATTAAATCTACCAAGTGATCTCACGTAATGAAATACAACTGTAGACGAGGGACGATCCAACACGTCTGAGCTAGGATATATGTTTTAAAAGTGTATATACTTTATTCGTTACGGTCGAGAACATGCGCACAGCAGCAGGCAAAAATTGACTGTGAATTACCGGCTAGATGTGTTTGTAGCGGTTGAAAATACCGTGACCATCATGGCACAACGACGCAGATTAGAGGAACTAGATATCCCTGCTGCCTTTTTACCTTCTAATTTGCAAACCCTAACACTGTATAAAACCACATTTTCTGTATGCAGTAAAAATCAAGAAAAGAATTTAAGCAAACCGTATTTTCAGTTCTAATTCTAATTCGTAGCGTTATTGGATGAAATGCGGTTGGATTTAATTTACTTTTTTAGTGCACTACAGTTAAAAATGGCAAAGTTTATTGACGTTCAGTGAAATTTAGCTTTAGAGACCAGTCAAAAATCACTTCGTGTGCTCACCGACTAATAGCTCGGAATATTGCACGGGGCATTTTCAGAGAAGAAAATCCGTTTGTGGTACCCTGAGTTTCATGAGCTACTTTGATTAGCAATTAATTGCTCCAATTTGCTCTTCTGGCAATAGTACGATCCGATATTCGAAATTACTAATTTGTTCTGTTTCAGAGTCAGCAAGGCTTAACTCGCCTCACTGCGCTAACTACATGCAAAATACTACGAGGAATTCGTCCAGTACGATTTGCAAGAGTGGACTGCGAGGATTTCCTGAAGGTCTACTACGGTGATGGATCTTTTGAATTGATTTATATCACGAAACAAGAGGTATGGACGAGTGTCTTTTACACCTGTCTATGTATATAAGAGCAATACTATGGTAATGTTGTTGTTCAAGCGGACGTTTTTCGCCTACACTATATTTATTAGTAACCGGAACCCATGCGTTCGTGATCGCGCTGTGCTAGCCCAAGAAGATGATATAAGAATTGTCGAAAATCTTGAGTTAATATCTCATCGGAATCTACATTTCGTGGTATTCGGGCAAACGTTACTGAATTTACCCAATTTTTCTTCCTATGTACCGAATGAGTTGAGGCCTGACTAGTAAATCTTTATGTGACGTGCTTCTGATTAGTTATTTTCAGCCTCATTTACGATTTTTTTAGACCCCGTGAATATCACTCGATTGCATACGTGAGTTAGGATTTATGCAAAAATTGAATTCCTTGTCCAATTGGCGTATTGAATTTTGGTTTTTACACTCCTGAACTGAAGGCGCCTCACATGGGGACATTTTGGGGTCCACTAACTGTCTCTTTACGTTATCTCAAAATTTGCGAGCAAACAAACACCCTTCTGACCTTGGAGTTTTCAGTCAATCGACGGGATTCCTAAAAGCTTTAAACAATTCCTTTCATTTTTACTAACTTTTTAAAAAGCAAAATTTAAAAGTATCCAGCATGTACCCTGTGCGAGCTAGTAAAACTAATTCCAGCGAAAGACTATAAGAATCCTCACAGAGATGTGCGTTCACTTCACGAATTTAACCAAAAATGGAGTAAATCATCTCAACTGAAGTGACTGCAAAGACAAGCAGATTTGTCAGTAGCTTCCAAAATGTCTGAAATTCCTAGAATGGCAAACTTTGTCAGCGTGAACACATGTAACAGTGTAGAAATGAGACAAGGGCAGCCGGGCAATTGCGCCTCACTTTCGATCGGCTAACCACATACGTGGATATTAGGCATAGTTTCACACCGCGCTCTGTTCACTTGGCCCACTCTGTGTTTATGCTTCAGTCCACTTGGAGTTTACTTGCCGTTTGCCCCTGTCGTACCACTGGATCCGGTACAAATATGAACGAAGTTTGGGTCTTCCACATTAAACATGATCCGAGATCATCCCTAATCTTCTCTACTAGATATCACCATAAAATGACTAATAACTCCCCATCTTCCGTGGCAAGTTGTGGTAGCATCATGGTGCACCTAAAACTTCAGCACGATCACGATGACCAAAACTTAGCTAGATTTTGCTGCGATGTGCTAAACACAGTGGACTAAGTAGTCATTCAGCTGAAATCGGAGCATGAACGTGATTTTCACGTTTTTTTCGTTTTCTCACCCGCTGTGGTCTGGTAAATTGAGGCACCCTCCGCCTTCGTCCCAGTTGTCAGCTCAGTTTTGCAGCATTTTGGCGCTTGGACAACTGAGTTAACCAGTGAAGGCCAGCTTTCCGTACCACCTGAACAGACGAAGGTTTTCTGAGATGGACCTGTTTTCACCAAAAATACTGAACGGTTATCGCTTTCTACGGCCAACCTTTCATACTGGTTTAGTGGCGTGACTATGCCGATAGGGGTTTTTCTTGTGACTCTGATATAAGCTTAAGGTTTCCATGTTTCTAAGTGCTCAGCAGATTTTCTTTACCCTCTATATACTTCCAAAACAATCACTGAAAGTTCTTCGCAGACGCAAAAGGATGGATATGCTATAAAATTAACCCATTTCAGTCACAATAAACTGAGTACTTGAGGTATATGGTTTGATTTGGCATCACTCAATCTGATGTAATACAAGATGACAAAGTGCAAGGCTTCTTGACCAAGGGAGAAAAATCTGACTGTACTTATGCAAAAGATTCACCTGTCTTAGTAATTGTTAAAAATCGGCCGTATAGACAGTGAACCTAAATGCTATTTCAGAGTCCATTTTGACCGGCTTATAAGAGTAGAGGATTGCAATCCTAATACGCGGGCCAAACGGCCAGATCCATTTATCCTCTCTGGTGAGATCAGTAAGTATATCGATCGATCCCTAGTGAACATGCCGCACAAATGAATTGGTAGGCAAAAGGGTTGTCTTATTATTGTGTTGCTATTTGACTAGATTTCTTACAACCCCACAGGAAAACATGTTGACCTTTTGATGGTACATTTAGCTCAGAACAGTTTTGAATGTTGACGTCGGTTCTAGCTCAGGCTATTGAATTCCATGAAGCCGTGGAAGATGGGGCTGATGTTTAGATCGCAAACGTTTAACCGCCACCCTAGTCACATGCTTTGACGAAATCGTCATGATTGGAGATGAAACGTTTGCGATCTAAGTGTGAGAATCACCGTCCAGAACTTAATGGAATCCAGTAAGCCGGCCTACGGCCAAAACCGTAATCCAAAAGAGCCGTAGGTTCCGTCCGGTCATTAACGACTAAAACAATGATCTTTGATTTCGTTCATCGAAAGCATCTTTCGAGCTCCAATTTCTTCGCGGCAACTAGAATACGTATACAACCAGATTTTTTATTTCATTTCGGTCAGTAGGTCCAGTCAGAGAGGATTAGTTTGAATGTAAAAAACTCGAATATGCAAAAAATACTGAAAGGAAAGACAGATATCCGTTAGCCGAATATTCCACTCCGTCATGAGGCATTCCAATCCAAAAGAGACAACTAAAACTGGTCCGACACATTTTTTCTGATATTATTGAAACCATTTCCTTCATAAATAGATAGAAGTAGCAAGATTTTGTTGGTGATACCTGAAAAACTGGTGGTGATAAGTAATTTTTTTGTATTATTGTCCTGATAGCCTCCCTCTGGTATCTACAATTAGAAGACGCACAATTTCAAGTGCTTATTAAGGTAATAAATCCGTGATTCCGAAGCTGACGATTTTGTCCAGAATACGATAATATTAAGGTGCGACTTTGCTGCGAATGAAGCTCCTTGATTTCTGCAGAAATGTCAAAAAAGATTTTGTTAGCGCATGTCATCGATGATAACGCTACAAAAGATATCTGTCAGCCTCCATATAATTTGTCCCGATCTACTCCTGGAGCTGCAGCATACTTACAGAACTCTGCTTTCTGCTCTAGATAAGGTATGCAAGGTCTTTAGGATGCTGTTTTCGGCCTAAAAATGCATGACAAAACAGTTTCATTTAGTCCTTTTTCCGTTGCAGAAACTGACCAGACTTTGTACAAACTGATTCCTGACTATTTCTTTGACCGAATCCCGTTTACAATCTTTAATGGGCTGGTGTCCTGTTCACTCACTGTTAATGTTGGTGTTCTGCAGGGTGCGATAATATTCTCCGCTTTTTCCTAGCACGAAAAACACCTTCTTACTTTATTTCTATTCATTGCGTTCAAGTAGACTGTCATAGCTGTTTTTAGGTATGAGCATCATAAACCTGATGGAACTCTGACAAAGCAAGGATGACTTGACGACGTTGTAAACTGATCCTCATCCCCGTTCCCTAAACTTAACTGCACTCAAATGTCACTTTTCATTTTCGATACCACCCAAAAGACCGAACCGAAGTAGTACCAGCAGTCTCTCCTTCTTTCCTATGAAAACAGACGTATACCGTCATCGTCTACGGGTAAATATCTAGGAGTTTCACGTTCCCACAATCTTTCTTGATCCATGCTGGTTTATGAAGCATTATGGAAAATTAAAAAATCTGTTGTTTTTCTCTCGTAGGCTACTTGTGCTCTCCACGTCTCCTAAATGCATCCTGAGATTTATGCAGCTTGTACTGTCCCCCACTGGCTTTACTGTACACCATTAATTTTTCCTCTTTTGATAATAAGTAACCTTCACTTGCTTACTAGTTCCAAAAAAGGCATTCTCAAATGTTGCAACATGTATACATAGAATTGCACTCACGGACGTCATAAATCTGCATATTTTTGCTGTTGATAGCTGTACTTCAAATGTCCCCTCCGATTCCCGCCACCAATTGAATAGTGAACTCAACAAGGCTGGATAGGAAATATTGTGTAATGCTGTTCAGCTACTTCCTGCTAGTTCTTTTCGGTATTTCTGGCCACGGTGAAGCCCTTCGATAATCCTACCACTTTTTATCCGTTCCACTTCGGGCTCCAACCGCACAGTCAAAAGACGTTTATTGGAGATGCCAGGTCTTATGAGTAATGAATATTAGCAAATAAAAGTCAGCCGAAACACAACTGGTAGTCTCCAAACACATGACACCAAACTGGCAACATCAGTCACGTCAAAACAGTGGGCCAGACTGCTGAACAGTTTACATTGGGCGAAACAGAACAGGAATTTATTTGGAGCTGACTAGAGCATGCATTTTCGTAGGCCAGACAAGTGCATTTGTGTGTATGTGGTTGTGTGTGCGCGCTCGCGTTTGTGTATAGGTGAAAGGCCTTAGGACAGATTTCGACATCGATACATTTCCAGTGGAACTCGCTTCCAATGCAATCATTGTGAGCACTATATTCTTATAGACTGCATGCAGCCTACAGCACGCTTCAGCGTGTAGGTGCACGCGTGGGATGTCTCCTTCAGCGGTTGGAGGGGACAGTGATCAAAGGTGCAAACTCAAAATGATGTCTCTCCTCGTGTTTATGCGTGAGAATTCGGGTCACTGTGGTATGGGGAAAGTTCGGATGATTTAAAGAGTGGACAAGTGTTTCAGGCACTGAAACACCTCAGGTTCTACCAAGCTTCTGCTGGTGGTCGGCTGATTTGACGTTTCTCGCCATCCCCTTAGCTTCAAGCTTCCGGCACACCACGAGAAACGTACAGTGTGCATCAGCATCCTCCACATTCTTAATATTTTTATCCCTGTTTTTATATGCACATCTCAATTACTTAGGGGTACTGTATGGGCTGGATTCCATCTTGCACCCACAAATCTCAGGTCATTCGGTTAACCTTACACCAGACTCGAAATGGTCTCTTATTAGAGCTCATCAGTGAACAATCCATCGCTCGAATGATTTGAACCTGAGCTTTCCAAACGGAAGTGGCGTAGGGATTCACTGCTCCACTAACTCCCGTTCAGGTTAATATGAATAACAGAATTAGGTGTGATCAGATGTCGTCCTCAATGACAGTCAACGAAATCCGATACCCTCGAAGGCAGACACGGTTCATGCCCCGTTAACTTCATTCAAATCCCTTCCATCAAGTCAGCTCTTCTCCACAGATTTGATGCATGTCCCCGCTTCCCTGATTCGCGCTTGATGTTTGTATGCAAGGCCCAGTATTTTACCTTAAAAATTTTGTCACATCTCACCGGCTTCTTTGTAGATCTCGAAAAATTTGACTTGGAACTGCGAATCAGTCGGAATGTTTGCTGTTAATCAGCTTTTATGTCTATATCCCCATTAAAGTTGTGCATATGTCACTTTAATTTTATTCACAGATGCGATGTAAGTTGAAAACTCCTGTGTTTTGGATACAAAAGGCAACCTGACTTTACTTGAAGACGTGCTTAACTAGAGTGAAAAATTGCCAACCATAAACCCGCTTTATCTTATCGTCCAGTGATGTTAATATGCGACACACTGCATGGTGGCTCCTTTTCTGACCCATTCTTTAGCGTATTCCGAGCTGATACCACGAGATGCATCAACCTGTCCTGTTTACCATTATGGTGCTTACAAAAAAAATGTTTATTTGATGAATCCGGTACTATCTACCAGATTCCCTGTGATAATTTCCCTACTATTAGTCAAATCCTTCAGATGCACGCATATCCGAACTCGGCTTTCTCTGCATTTGGCACTTTGAAATGTGGTTTCCACCCACCATCACTTATTTTATCTGATGATATTAATATTTTTAATATTAATCTTAACAATGTCATTAATTAAATTGCACTATTTGATATTCCCCATTCACATCCAACTAGGCAAGTATTAAGTGTTCGGTTAGTCTACACGAGTTCGACCGTGTTGGCATTATGGGAGCGGAGTTCTGTGGCAATCTAAGTAATTTACTTTCCTGCGGCTACGATGGCTTGCTCTCTCTAACCGAATTGGAGTAAGTTGTGTACACCATTTAACTTCGGCTCATTATTTACAATGTTCTCTTTTTACCATCTTCCCGTACAGCGGAACTCATTTACTATGAGGTACATTCACTTCATTCCCAGCACAAGCAGAGAGGTTTTATCATCAACTATTGGGACGCGATAGACCATACAGGTGGCGGGTTTCAACGCATTTTTAAAAAGGGATATATACTACTCTTGAGTAGCGAGTTACTTAATTACTAGAGAACCCAACGCTTTCTTGCTGCTTGGTCCATTTACATGGAAATCAACGTGGCCTTCCGAAACCCAAGAGTGAAAGAAGTAATAGTTGGCATTTTAAATTGTTCAACATGTACAACTTATTGGCACCGTTCGTTGGGCCACTATTTAGACATGGTACTCATCCGGCATCAAACTGAAGGTGATGCTCTGATTCAAACCAGACGACTCGGTTTATGCCTATTGGCTAACAAAGTGCATTGGAGTAATTTGGACTATTTTTTTATCAGATAAACTCTGCTGCATTTGAAATTGAGCTGGTTTTAATTCTGAAGGGATTTTCATTTGTGCTATGTAGTATTTTGACGTTCATTTTCTGGTGAAGGATAATATTGACCTACAGGCTGTCAGACAATTTCACTGCTATCAAGGTAGTGACCGCATTTGTCTCCCAAGATTATTGAATTTCATTCCACAGTAGTTGATGCTGAGGACGACTAAACTGATTAAATTAAATGTATGGCAAATGGTAACCGGTTGTTCCATTACATACTAAGTGTAGTGGGGTGTGAAACACAAGGAAGATCTGTTACGAATCCTGTCTAATTCCATGAGCAATGGTAAACGATAGTCATCGCCACCTTTTACATTATTTCTACTGATTATTCGAATCCCACAATCGTTTTGAAAAGAAATAAAGAAGATGAGGCGAAATTTCTGGGTGTCCTTCTCCAACTCATCTTTTGTCTTGCTCAAAGGTAGTTAAAATTCGTGCCCTTCATTAAAATCCACCTTGTCAAAACTAAACCGAAATTGACTGCAGATCATTACACGACCAATTAAACAAGTGTGCACAAGACAAGCAGAACAACGACACTAATATTAAAACTCTTAGTTTCTGATCTCATACTGCAAGTAATGCATGAATTCCTTCGGCTCCGTGGTCAGATCCTAACTGGCCCGCTTTGTTTTGTACGTAATATCTAGGAGAAAATAAAACTAACGAATATGTTCCATTTGACCTGAAGCCTCACACGACTTTGCTTGTTGTCGCTCCTTAGCGAATTAGTTGAAAGTCCTCCTTATTTCTATCTCCCTGAAGTTCTAATGGTCATTTCAGATGTCGAATATAACGAAACTGAATTTTCTTCTCTATGATGATTTTCATCCAGTGGCATGAAGTTAGACACATTCTCATCTGTTTTATTGTCATCAGTTTAGAAAAAGAAGACATACTAGAAGTAGATGGATATATCGCTGCCCTCAAACGAAACTCCAGTGAACAGACGGAGGCTTTAGTCCGGCTACCCACGTTCATACCAAAGGAACCCCAAGTAATCGCTGAACGGAGCGGATTACACTTTGGTCGCTCGGGACATAATAGCTCACCACCACTGCTTTTCCGCTCAAGCACAGTCATGGCTCTGGCCGACAAAACCATCGATTTAAGTGATAGCGCAGATTATAGTGATGAACCACTGGAAGCTGGTCCGATTCTGTCTGACCCACATAGACCAACGTGGACAGAAGAATGTGAACTGAAAGCCCAGGAAACGGAAAACCAAATGTACATGGAAGTGCAACAGAAACTGAAAAGTGATTTAGCCGAAATAAGCCACATCGTAAGGTTCTTTTTGCATTACAATTTTCCGATATGAGTTCAGTTATTTTGAAATTATCATCACTAATGTCTTTCTAAGTTATTTTGAAAAAAACGCTCCTCCAGCTAAATGAATTACTCTTTTTCGACTTTAGAGTTCTTGCATTTTTCAGCACTAGTTTCAATTTCGCCTGACAACCATATAAAATCATGTCACTGTTCACATAACTGGCCTGTTGACTCAGACATTTTATTCATTTTGTCCTGAAGCACAAACCAGAGCCGTTTGCGCTATTTCAACAGTCTCTTCGTGGTTTATTCCAAACAGCTACCCGGCTTTTATGCGCAGAACAAATTCAGGAAATTAATGCCCAATAGAACACTGCAAAACGATGACTATTAAAAGACCGCTTAAAGCCGACCGTAGATCGTCTAGTAACTGATCTATGAACCGTGAACTGCAATGTCAAAAATCGATATTTCACGGATAAGTTAATTTTTTATGCAGAAAATAAGTCTCAGATCAGATTCATTGTTTCTCGCAGCTTTTCTGCACAATCCAAAGTTGACTCCAATCAACTGGCTATAGCTGATAATATCTAATTCACAATATCGCTTCCACATCCGCTGTTTCCTTGTCCATTGTACTCCTTGAATCGTCATTGTTGATCCTAATTCCAACCGAAAGGTGGTCCGATGAATCTCGAGCACGGCTGACGGTTTTTAATAGTGCGGACTGAATTTTACCCTTATTTTTCAAAATGACTACCAGGTTTTACATTTGCTTTTTTATCCAGGAGCTACTTCAAAATTGTCTGGGATGGCATAAAAATTTCTTCTCGTTTGCAACTTATGGCAGGCTTGAAAGACGAGTTATCACACAGACTATCAGTCAAAGACTGCTTGGGGGACGATTATTCTTGGACAGTAATTAACCCACAGCTTATGTACAAATAATACAACAAATAACTTATGTGAACTTGTATTTGGTAAGGTAACAGTCGCAGACAAAACTTTCAGTGGAATAGTTGTTGACAGAATACCGTGGTAAGTCAGAGAAATAGCTAACCTGGTATAATAAACATCGCGTGATCGTTTGAGTCACAGTGATCATTGGAGTAGTTTTGTGTCGACCGGATATTGCGTGCTGGTTTGCAGGCAGAATTGGTGTTTAAAATTCGGTTATTCTTATATTGAATTGGTGTCATACTGACAATGTAAATCGTGCACAAATCAAAACAGTCGTCTCTGTTCGCTGGGGTAAAAGTCTTCATTCGTCCAGCTCTCAACCAGACAATACTGCAAGGTAATAATCAAATTAGTTACATAGTTACATTAAGATAAAAAATGAGGTAACTGAAGTGAACTGAATAAAACAATCGGATAAAATGAATAAGCCAAAAGGAAAATACTGTAAATTTGTAAGCGCGGTAAACCATCGAGGCCTTCAACTGTCTGCATTTTTTTTGATTATTTTATATGGGGGAAACTGACTTCTTGTCTTGTACTCTCTTCCGAGTTGTGGATTTCTGTTCAAAACCTAGTCATTCTGCTCTATTTTAGATAAACACAATGGCCGAGGAGAACGAACAACTAACGCCGATGGAAAGAATCAGTCGACAGGAGTTTGAGCTGGACACCGACGAGCAAGCTGCCATTATTGAAGAAACCGAACAAGCTTTAAAACAGGTAAATATTTCAACTGATTTCGCTTATTTATTTTCACCCACACGTGTCACGCCTACTGTCAGTTTACACAGCTCTTGTGTGGACTGCGAATAGTAACCGTGACTGGTGAATACGGATATTCGTCCTTAGGCAATGTGCAATGAAGAATCAGCGCTTCACTTTTAGGTTAACTGGGTATCGTGGGTTCTGCTCGCAGCGATGGATCGAAAACGCGCATGGCTTCAGTACAAGGGGTAATAATGTACATTTATTAGTAGGCGTGCAGTTATGCACGTCAGAACGCTCCGTCGATCGTACGGTGGTGTATCCGACAGAAAGGGGCCACGGACGATACAATATTGAGGATATCTTTGGTGAGAGGCACAGCATATGGAAAGCAGAATTAAGATGTAAATATATGGCTGTGAGCAGTGATAAAAACAAAATTTGAGCAGCACGAAGTGGATTAGACTGCTCACAGCACCTGTGCATCTATCCTAGATTGCATCCATCTTGATCAATGAAAACTTCAGATCATACTCATTCGAAAATTGAGGGTCAAAGATGGACAGTTATGCATGTATGATCACAGAGTGGATATTATTTGTAATCGATTATCGGCTTTAGACTGTCCCCTTTAATACTGGATACTTTCCGGATGGGAATTTCCAATCAAATAAAAAAGGTCCAGTTAGAAGTTCCTAACCAAATAAACTAACTGAAATGATTAATTTGACATCCTCAGTTGTCCCTATGATATCCTCAACACGATAACTGGCAATCACCGGTAGCTACTGTTGTCACCTACAGGTGCGCTATGATATCGAAATGGAAGATTTGGCAAACCAGTTCACATGGAATGTGATCAAACAACATTGTTGGGACGAGATGCAAGTCAAAGGACGCAGTCTAAGAGCATTCAACTCCAAACTGGAAGTATCTAATTTCCCGCTAAAGCCTCGTGGACAGCTGGAGTTGTCTCGGTTAACTGCGGTACAAACAAGACGACGAATACAACTGCAACTGGAAGAGGAGATTGAACGTATTGCCCGCACTTCCCAGCAAAAAGCCGCCTCCGAAGTAAGTTCTTATTTCTATTACTTGACTTTACTTTCCATGCTAATCCACGGTTACACCAACTGACGATGGGTACGTTTGTCCATTTTATCAGCATCCGTAATTATCTGAGTACTGTCCAAAGAGTTGATTAGCAGTTGTCATGACGGCCACTTGTAGCGATATTTTCATCCTGGCGGATTTTTATGCTACCGAGTTAAGTAACTGAATGAAATTCTTATCTTGCACTCTATTACCGGGTTAACAAAACAAGAGAGACTTTGTGTGGTACCATCAGCTTTGTCATAACCAGACAAGGTGGTACATATGATGCGAATGGAATTATCCTAGCTGTGTTCTTGCAATTCGAGTGAATTCGAGCTCTGATTGGCGATTTTTTCGTGGGGTTTCTGAAATCAGTGACCTCGTTATACATCTTTCTTACCGCAAATATTTCATGATAGCAGTCCAAAAACTTCGACGTCGATGGGCCCCGTTTGCGTTCCACTTGATCCAACTGAGAAATCTTGTGCACTTGACATTATGTAAATTTGCGGATTCCCAACATATGTCTACAAAGAGATACTTATGATTAGATATTCTATCTGACTTAATTCAACAAATAACTAATAAGTCTACCCAAATTTTGGTGTACGTTGTCGTTATATAACTAAGGATTTTTACCAACTCGTTTCTAGTTCTGCAGTTGATGGGTCAATAGGGATTTGACTGATGGTGTTTGTAGTGCAACACGACAGCAGTGGTTCGAAAAAGTGACGATTCACAAATTTGCCGAGCATACGATAGACAATATCGGGGAAGCAAATCATAGTGCTAAAAGTTGCACGAACCAAAATCCATTGGGACGGATTTTATGACAGTAATCAACTGTTCTGTCTCCTCAGATATGTGGGATTCGAATCCCAGTTTCCATCATCACTAATATGAGAGAAAATAAATTGCCGCCCCTTGGCTCATAAGTGTCCCCAATTAGTTTAGATTTCATGCGGTATTTCATTCCGAATGTCAGGGGTGATTGTACTAAATCCTCTAGCGTGATTTACCTTTTTGTTTGCAGGCTTGCAATAAAATAACTAGTGATCACTATGTTCCCAAAAACCTTACGCAAGATTCTGTTACTCCTTCAGGTTAGGTCTGAAAAATCTGATTACCAAGCTAAATTCTCATAGAGTTCTTTCTATTCCTTTTATGCATTGCTTTACACTGTAATTTCATATTTGTTCCGCAGACAGTTCAACACGAGGAAGCTGAGGATGAGGAAGAGAAAGTGGCAGATGTCAATCGCGTCATGAACGGAAGCATTGGTAAGGTCCTAGTTAAACAAAAGCGCATACACAAATATATGCATCACCCAGACATTAAGTCTTCTTTGTCAGATACGAGAACGTGCACATCAACCAAATCTATCGTGTTTGGAAGTACACTAATGAACGTGACCGAGATTCTTACGGGTTCGCTTCAACTTAACTAAACCGGCCTGAAATAGAGAAGGAACAAAAAACCAAACAGTTGAAAATAACTGTGATGACAAGAGAAATATCAGAACACCCTGATGGATGCATTCTTGTCTTGTGTTTCGAAGGCAGGTTGATAAGCACCGTTACCATGCCTCCTAAAACGAAACGTTAAAGGTGGCTGGGGCGCAGCGGTCAAGGATTAACATTGCGCTATGAGTTTCCTTAGAATTTAGTTATTTTTCCGAGAAACAGAGGACATACATGTCCATATAATATCTCACAACGCCTTGGGAGTATTGTGTGGGATTGTTGTTATTCGGCCTGAATGACTCTTTCAAGCACAAATCTCAGGTCACCTGGTTGACCGCATGACCCGGATTTGTGCGTGAAAGGTGTGGTCCTGAAGACAGTCAGTCAGATAGGAAATACTCCTCCTCAGTGACCAGAAAGATAACCTGACAGTCCTTGTACTTCATTGGGTTGAGTGTACTTCTCAGCCTGAATCCGTAATTGCTTGGACCAGTCTTAACAAGTGAGTAAATCACCTAAACCAGAAAAGTCCCGCCTTCAAGTTCTGTTTACTACAAAGATGACACCTTGCCTTTCAACGAAAGAAGTGCGAAAAATCACTAGGACAGTAGAAGAAAATGACCGAGATTTCTTCCATCCATTGGACGATAATCTTGTGTTCAGTCCCGTATGACTAGTGAGTTCACCATTTAGACCACAGACATTTTAGTACCAATGGCAATTATATTGTCAATAAGTGAATCTATCGATCCGTATCTCGAATCACAGTAACGTGGACAATCACTGATGACCTACTGGTGTTTACCGCAAGCATGTATTAATACCGCTATCGGGAACATATTTTGCACTGTAACCACCCAAATTTATATATATATATATATGCTGATTTATAATTTCGGAGAAAACTTAGTTTTCATTAACGTAACCGTTCTCAGTTGCACCTAAAACCACAAACACTGTCG
>LUCM01010358.1:0-13959 GCA_008360955.1 Fasciolopsis buskii | reverse complement strand
TTTGCTGAGATCATCATCTGGGGTTCGGCTTCATCTCTTACTTCTGCACCTTCTTGCACGTCCGTACTAATGCACTTTTTGACCTCCCTTTTATTGATGCACCCTCTTCACCAGTGGCTTAAGTAACTAATTCATGAGCTTCTCCTAATGTTGGCTGGCGGAAATGTCATCGTGCTTCTTGATGGATCCACGCTCTCATCACATCCAGTGAATTCAAACACCATCATCCCGTGTACTCCTACCTCCTCATGTCATCTTGTCCTCTTTACTGGTTCGGTAAATCTAAATAGGTCGTTCTTGGTAGCCCAAAACCTTCAACTACCCTCTAAAACTGCTACCGTAGCTCACTCTGGTTACCACATTTTACGGAATAGATGCACTTTGTTGCAGGTATCTTGCCGCGATCCAGTAATCACCGTAACTCCAAGCTGGCACCCAAGCCAGATTACTTCGCTTTGGCGCTTCAGATCTCGCACTCGAAGTAGACGCACTGTTACCGGTTCCGTCCTTGTAGTGGCGATTCCAAATATTCTATCCCACCATTCCTGCCAGGAACCAGTCAGCTAGAACTGACGCTCGGGTTCCGGCCCGGTCAACCGAAACTACGCGGATTATCACATTGGATATCTCAACTCGCATCTTCTCAATTGGGTAAAACCGTGATTACTACCGCCTCCGGAAGGGCTTGCGCACTTCATATTCCCCAACCGTACTGCTGACTAAGATCAAAGGCTGCAACAAAAAAAACGGCAGCGCAGGGGACACTCTCGGTAACTGTATTTAAGGAGCGACCTTACACAAAATTTCTCTTATCTGACATGCCTCCCGGGACGGCTCACCGCCACCCGTATGCAAATATAATCACTATTCTTGGGAGTTCCATATCCGAAGCTCCGAAGCTCAAAAGAGCGTCACTCCACTCCTAGTAAACGACTGGATGATGGAGATTTCCGCTGAAAAAAACAGCATCATGGGGTACAAATGCGTTATACCCCTAAGGGAATTCAAGCTTGGAACCCAATCCATCCCCGTCGATTGCCAAGTTCGGAACCAAGGCCTAAATTACTCCTGCTCATCAAACTTCTCGGAGCATGCTCTCGTACAAGTGGCGAAAGCAAATAAATTAGTGGGGCTGTTACACCGAACTCTGAAGTTGAACGAAAGCAAACTACACCTCTTTAGGACCTACGTCAGACCCATTCTAGAGTATTGCTCTCTAGTCTGCGCTAACATGAGGCAGCGCGACAGAGTTGCGATTGAAAACGTCCAGCGTGCATTTACCAAGCAGTTAATTGGCTACTCTACAAGCCTAAATTAAAGGAAACGCTGTTAGTCGCTGATGTTAGATCCCTTGTGGCTCCGACGCATAAGAGTAAACCTGGTACTCCTTAACGATATTATCACAGGGGACAGATGCGTCTGTGCACCTCCTGTTAGAAACCCACTCCCTTACTCCCTCCGAAATGCGGATTCTATTTTAACTCTCCCTGTTCCAAAGACTTCCGTTAGAGCCAACTTCTTTTTTGTTAGATATTCGTCACTATGGAATAAACTCCCCCATCAGCTGCGCATCCTGCCACCATTATCTATTGCATTTAAAAACGAAGTACGTAAAGTAGTTACTGTACCTTTTCTTATTAATCTATACCACACATACTCATTTGAGGATCGAGTATATAAAACTGGATTGGGCTTCTGGAAAACGCATTGATGTCACCTTTTTGTTCATTGCTGAAAGGAAAGTAAATCTCCCTACTAATATCATTAGGAATCAGTCTAATTTCTTCCACTTCAAACTGAGCTCCGACACCAGCGTATGCTACTTAGTTAAGTGCATCCCCACGTCGGATGCATCTCACCGTTCCTCGGCCTGAAAAATGGTACCTGTCGCTCAATATTCTGACTTATATCAATAAACCTTATCGTTCTAACTACGTATAAGGAAGCTCACCCACATCTCTCTCCTACCCACTCACCTTACTAGTCCCAACACCGTCGCTCGGGAAATCACATTGCCTGTTATGATCTTGTGAGCGAAACCACATTGTATTGTATGTTTGGTTTCCGTTTTCCTTGTCTACACTGTGCCTTCTTGACCCAATTTTGATCTTACCTTGCGCATGACTCTCGTATGTTGAGAAATATACAAAATCAAACAGACCTTCCAGTTAACCAAAAGTCGCTCCCGCCCCCTCTCCCTTCGATTTATATTGTCCGTATTTCCTGTGCATCGTCCTTGTAAAAAATTGATCTTGCCTCACGCATGCTTCTCGCAAATCGAGAAATATACATTATCATTATTATTATTATGAATTTCCTGCACATAGTTTGAGACAATCTTGACATTCTTCCTCCCCCCCGGCATTGTTTTGGCCGTTTGTTGTCAAATACGTGTCTCATTCAATATGCCTGATGTTCCGCCTGGTTTTCATCACTTCCATTCAACTACCGTACTGCCACTGCTTGTAATCTCCTCACCTCAACGTTTCCGCCCGTTAAGTAACTCTCATGGCGTATGGGGACTCCGGCCGTGTCTCCACATCCGCCTTTGAGCTCCGTCCATGTTTTGCATCAGCAATGCGCACATCTAATGCACTTCAACAAAAAATGACTTGTAATCCGCTGTTTGCAAACGGTCCCAGAAAACTCTTTTTGGTCTTGAAAATTGATTTTTTCTATTGTTTTGCTTTTCACTGGTATATGTGCACTTTCCTTATTGCTTTGCGGCATCTCATTTAACTTTCCAGGGTGATTCTGCAATGATTCAACGTTGCTCCCACCCCGTTATCCCTTTTGACTTCTGTTATTTTCATTTTCTCTACATCATCCTCGTAAAATTTAGCTGTGACCATGCGCATGCCTCTCTCAAATCGAGAAATATGAATTATTATTATTCATGGACGATCACTTATTACTGATAACCTGTTGCAGTCTCGCAGGCCAGACGGGTTTCACAAACAGAATAAATAATGATATTTATCCCGTAACCTTTTCGCTAGCCGTCCCGTCAGCCCACTGCAATCTGTGAAGATGTCGAAAGATGAAAGAAAAGCACGCTGCGAATAGGGAACTTGCAGCCTAGGACTGACGGAACCATGTACACTTTGGGGAATAAGCAGAAGAAAAACTCGTTATATGATATCTAATCTGGCTTCGGCTCATTTCCATCCCGTTATGACATCCATATTGACTTTCATCTTTACCATATAACTTTGATTTTTGAGGAACCCGGCCATACGGCAACGTCCGCCATTGCTTCCCAGCTGAACTTTGCTCCCTTGACATGCATCTTTTATGTATTTAAACATGGATTGACTCACCTTGCGTGACAGATAATCCGCCCCCGACAGTCTTGGAGGGAGATTATCGAACTTTGATTCAAAACTCAGAAATTCGTGCCTGACCCATCACATTGCACGTTCTGTTAATGCGAGCACAGACACACTGGATCTTCATGTCTGGTTCCTGTTTTCCGTGTCTCCCTTGTGCCGCACTTGCACACAATTCAATCTCGCCTTGCATGTGCCTCTCGGATGTCAAGAAAAATACATTATCTACATCTATATCTATAAACAACCGCACTCAGAGCAATGACAGTTAGGCTCAAGACAGCTGGCAAATTTGGGAAAACAATAATGATGTAGATTTATCGGTTTGCGAGAGGTATGTGCAAGATGATTCCAAGTTTATGCAAGGGCGGTGCAGAAGAAATGTAAAAAACAGAACGCAAAAGGACAGGGGGTGTGAGTGCCGAATTGTATTGCTTAAGAAATGCACTCAGATGCGATAGGAAATGCACAAGTAAGCCAGTCAAAAATTAAGACTGAACAAATCGTTTTGCAAGATCATACATGATTTTTTGAGACTCTCCGTTAGCAGCGGTCTGCGAGTCATTTCAATTTCGAGGGCACCAAAAGTGCTTATGGGTGGCGTAAGATTTGGCCAGAGTGCAATATCGGATGTCGGAGTATGGCTGGAATCCTCAGAAGTCAGCAGCGTCCAGCGATAGACAAAAACGCTTAGCTGAGAATATAAAAGAAATTAGAATTTGATAAGTGAATGAAAAATAGTCAAGGTCATTCGAGGCATCGCACCTCATCCCGTTTGGCTTTGGCCAAATAAATGAATAACTAGATGGTCATGTTGCAAATATCGCCTTTAGCTCAGGCCTAGTGACGAGGAACAGTCTTGGACTTTGGACGTGGCCGCCAAAGAATAATATTTCCAAAGTAAAATGCCAAGATTTGCAATGGAAAATGGGGAGTTAAGGTGAATGGGCTGGTAGTGAAGCTTTTGAGGGTTTGTCGGTGATGCACAGCGGGTGTCGGGGTTAAAAATATGTAGACCAAGACGGTACAGCTATCGAGTTCAGTCTGGGATCGCAGAAGTTATCTTTGCGGTTGTCTCTATGATGAAAAATTATTTCATCTGCAAAAATTGTTGATAACTATTCCGTAGATGCTAGCTGTTGTTTCTGGGCTACTCTAAAGGTCAGCAGTTGTTCTGACCAACTGGCTGCAAGCCGCTGATACAGTAACGTAAATGGTACTAAAAGTGGAACATTTTTGATGCCGATGCGCTGAGAATCAGGGAAGTAAAGTGTGGCATAGGTTTTTCTGTTCTCATTTTAAATGATTCAGTTCTAAAATGAAGCTGCAATACGGAAGATACAATGAACAAGTTGGTTGTATTTGTATTTATGAGCACTCATTTGTCAACAATTAAATAGCAGCGGACCGGTACGACGAGGCCTCCATCGTGCAAAAGTTGGTAACTGTATATAAGTTGTCTGATGGGGTGTTTTGGTAAGTTAATGGCTCATTCTTATCATGGAAGGCACAATCAGCGCTGCGAAGTCAAAAAGAAGGTAATTAACCGTGAAAATGACGGAGTGGAGAGAGCAAGATGATAAGTCACTGCTGGTAAAATAGCTGATTGCGTCCACCAGCAGGTCCATCCAGCACATTTGGGAGTGGAAACCAAGGCGGGTATAATCTTGAAGATGCGAGTTAGTAGGGTAAAAGTAGATGAAGCTTTTCCGAGAATCCCAAGTTGTAAGAACAGTTAAGACAGTCAAAAACTGAAATCCAACCCATGTTCGTATGCCTTATCTAGTCCAGCGTCAGCATCAGTCAATTTAATTAAGAGGTGCACATGTAACGGCTTCGCCATCTGGGCTTCAAACCAGGATAGATTTGAGCCTGTCCCCAAAAAATTAGGAGGTTTCTCTCATAGCTTAGAGTAAGCAACAGTGAAGAATTTTGCCCTGATCAATAGCCGAGTTAGGAGTATCCTCATATAGTAGCATCTAGCACAATGTGGACACGACATACTGACAATGTCACGTATAACGTTCGTAGCAGCGTGAACGTAAGCAGGGCTAAGATTAAAGCAAAATGCAAGGTTTAATTTGATTGGACGAAGCAAAGGTGTTTCAAGAAAAAGGAGGTGGTTTCTAGTTCTGTAGTTTAGGCTAGATGAGGGACGGTGTGTCTAATAAAGGCCTGCTGAGTACTCTCGTTCGCTATTTGATCAAATTTAAGCTTATGCGTAAAGATAATTGGGCAGTATTTGGGGTTTACCCGGCCTGCAGTTTGAGGGGGTTGGCCCACATTCCTGAATGCAGAGTGCCCTTAGGATCGTTGTGCCGGATTTTTAAACGACCACGGGTTGTTGGTGGGTTTGCCCATGGAAGTTAAAGGTAATGTAGCCTCAAGTTCTTAACCGAGTGAGATGCAGAAATTGGCGAGCCATTTATAGTGAGGGAGCCACAAGGACCATGAAATGTTTTTAGTGAACCCTAGTCAACGGAGCACTTTAGCATTCACTTGGAACATCAGCTACCACGATACCTTTGGTCTTCACTAATGTGCGAAGATTGAGTTAAATGAAGCAGTTTTATAGGAGTGATTATTTTAATGTCACTGACAAACAGGAATGGTTTACCGCGACAAATAACTTTGAACGTGAACATTACGTGGTAGGACTAGATGAGGACCAACGATGCTACCCTGAATAATCCCATTAGCAAATGGCGCACGGCTGGGAAAAGCAGTTTTCAACATGGGCGACATAAAAGCCTTCAAGATGGTGAGGGGAAAACCAAGACAGGAGTGGATTTCTTCTTTTATACGAGAGTATGAAATACGGTCAAATGATTTTGAAATGTCTAAAATGATTTCGGGCGTCTACTGGCTGGTTTCAATACTGGGCAACTAGGTGAAGAAATCAAAGCGACAAGTGGAGCAAGGTAGTTCCCCCAGGAATCCGTGTTGGATGGAGTTGATAAGGTTTTAGGCATTTAGGTCGTTTAACAGTAGTTCTTTGATAATGTTTTCCCTAAGCATGGATGGAATTGGAGTGGAAAGAATAGGGCGAAATGTGTCAGGTTCATACAAGGAATCCTTTCCGTGGTGTGGACAATAATGGAATTCTTCCATCGTGACGGGAATGTAAAGCCACACATGGGGAGCGAGAACAGATTTAAGAGAAGAATAGGAAGTTATTCACTAGCTTGGCATATTTCAGCGTTTTATCTTTTTCTTTAATAAAGAAATAACGGTATACGTTGTTTTTCAGGAAGTGGGCCGCAGCCAACAGGGGGGAGTTGCCCGGTAGAGGGAGAATTCGAGCCCGAGACCCTCACGTGCAAAAGTCAAGACCTTGTCCGCTTGGCCATAGACATGATGCCAGCAACGACGAATAAAATGGACAATGACCTAACCAGAGTCAGCATGGAATGGATTTCAGAGTGCGGCAGATTGTCACCAATGAGAATAAAAGTATGTATTTAACGCTTCCTCGAGGTATACAGGGGATTTTTACGTAAGACTTTGAAGATGATGAAATTCAAAACAGCCGATGAGCTGGGCCGAAATCGAGAAGTGACAGTTTTGTAAATCGATTGATTTGGGTCAGGCAACTTACGTGCCGACAATTCTAACCTTGCGAACCTTGGTTCAGATGAAATAAGAAGTTATTCTTGCAAGCGGTTAGCTTGCATCAAAAGCGGGAACTCTCACGTTTTAATGAAGATTTTCTGGGCCTTCAAAAGTTTTACCTGGAGCTGACGTAACGTACTAGACTCCCTGGGCTTTTGTTGGGTGTTCGGGGTAAATAGACGATTAACTGTAAGATAAACGTTGGCGGTAAAGGTAGTCTGCCGCAATGCGGGCCAGGCGGCAAACTTATTTTGCATCACTCAAGGGTTGGCAATGCATCGTGGATTTCTTCTCAAAGCATTCACATATAGGAATAGGAGACAGTAGAGCCCGTTGATATTGGTGCAAGGTGTTTGTCACATGTAGGAAGCCGCACGTGACCATACTAAGGTCGCTCCAAGGGAAGGACTTTATCACGGTGATATTAAAATTAGGAATGCTACGAGTAAAACCTGGGACCAATGTATTAGGCTGCCTTGTTGACTTGGTCACACTCTGAGTCTATCCTTCAGCCAGTGTTTCAAGGATGAGGTACAGCAGTGCTGGTGGGGCCAATAAATATGACTAGAAGATTTTAGGGGCATTAAATTCACTTGCAACTTTTCTGGAGCTGGAACGGAGACCGCAGATGCAAAAGAAGTCTTGAGTGAGACGACAGTTATCGGAATTTTTCGGGTTTTGGTGACAAAGGGTATATGGATCCAGAGCTTTGGCAGTTGATTGCGATGCCAGGAGTTGTCGGGGGTGGAACCAGGAAATGTATTTTGGAAGACGGAAGCTGTGTGTAACTGTTTTATTCAGGCCAAGCAGCCCCCTACTCAGGGATTGGGATATAGGTTCGGAAGGACCTTTGACACAACAAAGAAAACGAAGGATTAGAACCGTAGTCGGTTAGAAACTTTGTATTATCTGGATGATAGCGTGAGAGCTTTTGGTTACCAGCACTTTTAGCCCCTTTGTTTTATGAGTAAAAGAACAAGAGTTCGAGAAGTGTAGGGAAAACTTGCCACAACCTGTAATCTCATGTGATATTCAAGAGGAGGGTTCTGTAGGGGGAAATTGCCAGTAGGTTCATCAGGGGTTCCGAGAGTCTATATTTGCGGTGACAAAAAAGCATATTTGAGTTAAACGTATCGTCAGGTGGGGGCGGTCTAAATGCAGTGATTTGTGGGCCAGAACTCGTGGTAGAGGAAGACGAGAGTTAATTATCAGGATTTCAGAACATTCCAGTAAGTGAGAAATGGCATCATTTGGGGGTGGAGCCATTAAAGATGCTTGGTTGTTGAAATTATCAATGCGGAGCTGGGAATCGAGAGGTGTGGTGGGGCTATGGACAATGTCAAAGAAAAAGCCGGTCACCAAGTATGTTTGCGTATCTTTTGGGAAAAGGTTATTTTCGAAACTGCCGGAGGGGAGTAATCGGTGTTTGTTAGGTGCGGCAATTGAGGTTTGCGTCGGGGAAGACGGGGTCAAAAAGGAGGGTCGTGACAGGTCGTGGATCAGAGGACAAAATGCAGGTGTTTAGTTTGCCAGGTAGCGCGGGTAAGACATAGCTAACTCGAGCAAAGTTAGTTGCGCAAAGTTGTATCGGGTCAAGGCATGGGGGAACGGAGTAGAAGAGGGGCACGGGAGCGACCAGAATACACCTAAATAAGGTGGCTTATTAAGCGGGTGCAATTGTGAGGGTAATTGGCAGGCATTAAAGTTGGAGGGGCTTTGCTATGATGTAGATAGCAGATGCATTCCCAAAATAAAATGGAGGCATAGTTGCAGTAGGCCAATCACTCGGATATGATTGTAATCGACGGTTGCTTGATGGCCCTGCGTTTGAGGGTCCTCCAACTAGGCAAAGCTCATTCCTAGAAGGCTCGCTCGATTTCAGTATGCCAAGGGTAACAGACAGTCGTGGTGTGCATGCAGGTTGACGTGATGGATTTGCAGACTGGCTATTTATGCGCCGAGCCATGTGGCTAACTGAATGGGTGACTGAAATGCGTTTCCTACGGGTTTGGACTGATTTGTTTGAGTGACGCTCTGTTGTTTGAGAAGAAGAGGAGGTTCTTGAGGGCGCATCTGAGATGGGGTATATGCCAGGCGGCCGAGGTCTTTGGCATGATAAGGCATCGGGGAGACGGCAGTCACCTGCGTAGCTATACCGTCTGCACTACTAGCTCGGGTAGTACAAGTGGCGAGTTTAGATGGGCACGTTTATACGGTGGTTGGGCGGTCGAAGTTGAATGAAAGTTGTCCAAGACTACCGGTATTGGATGCGATCAACGGAAATGAAGCTTTCTGTATATTGGTTTCGCCGCCGGTACAAGCAAAGAAGAGGTGTAACTAAGGTCGGTGTGTTTATTCTCAAATGAACTATTAACAGTTTTGTGATGTGAAGGCTTTGGACAGGACGTTGAGCGATGCAAATTAGCAGGAGATCCACTGTGCAGATTGTCTAAAGGTGCACATTACGGGGTATGTTAAGCAACCCCCGTCGGCGAGTAAGTCTCGATAGTGCCTACTGGACACAAAACAAAGTGAACGGTAAGACGGTGGAGTCGCTTAAAGAGAGAGGGCGGGTTATTTGCTGCCGCGGCAGTAGGCACTTGGTTTGGTCCCTCGAAAAGAACTTGCACGGGTAGGTTACTTTTCTAAAGAGAAACGTTTAGGGCAACCGAAATCTTGTCCAATTGATAAGCAGTTTTAAACTTCCTTGATCGCAGAGTTTCCCGCTGTAATTAAGTTTTATCGACATAAATCTTGGCATTTTTGTAAGGCTTTTAGTTGGTAAAGTTGCTTATAAAATCCCCAGTCGGTAGTTTAATACGAAATCGAATAAGAATAGACGATCACTTTTGGGGAATTTTCCGGGGCGTAGAGAAGATTCAAAGGTGATGGGCCATAATACAAGTGTTGAGTATAGTAGATCGAGCCAACAAAAAATGGAGGCTGTCCCCTATTTTAACGACAACAACGTTCCTGACATTCGCAATGCGCCTGTGGGTTTCATCAGTCAGAGGGTCAAAAAGGCTACCCATTGTAGCGAGATTGCCGGAAGATTTTTCACTGACTGGGTTAATGAGGCCGGCTAATGGGGAGAGTTTCAGTGACCAAGCTTTGTTCTATTGGATGCTATTTTCTGAGCCCGTTAGTCTCTGACATTTCCGGGGCATTGATATCAGATTTATCAGGGATGATGATCACCGGGAATCAGCATGGATTATTGGGAATCGGGGTGGAGGAAGAATTCTAGAACTTGTTTCATCTGGTGTTATTTCGAACAAACAGTGGGGGCGGAGCCACATTCACCGCTTTGGCCAGCGCATATTGGGCGGGCAGCTCGGCTGGAGTGGTGTGCAAGTGCAGCAAGGTGGGTGGATTATACCGCTTGGTGTTCTTGCCGAACTGGGTTGTAACGGTCCAATTGGACGTCTGATGAGGGATTAAAGAATGAAACATGGTTTGTCATGCTTGTTGAAGGTTGCTTTTACGGGCCCACTGTGGCGGCGAGGGCGCGGGCCAGTTATGAGCTACCGCCGATGGTATCACTCCGGATTGCCAGGCAAAGACACCATCAAGTTGAATCAATTAGCAGGGGGCAGTGTGGGCCGGATGCTAGTAGAGTAGTTGCTGCGGGAAGTGACGAAGGGTTAGGAAGAGGGGATGTCAGGGTCAGCATTATGTGTTTCAGCAAGAAGACAAACTCGTGCTGTGCATTATTTTCGATGACCATGAGAGATTAAGCAAGAAAAATGGCACCAATTTTATCAGACGTCAGCGTGCGTACCGCATGATCATTGGGGGCAGGGGCATGTTGAAATCTAGAGGGGTGGAGTGGTGAAGTATAAGTGGACAGTCCGAAGATCGTGTCGTAGCGCAGCCAAAGGCATATCTTCCAAAGCCCTGCGGTGTGGCGTTTTCATTTTGGCAGGGTCGGGTCTAGGCTGATTTTATACGTATCCATTGTAGAAAGTAGCCCAGTCCTTCCCGGCCAGAGGTAGGATTGCTGCTGGGTTTTGAATGACACCCTGCATAGTGTTTTTTCAACAGTTGAATGATTAATTACCTGCAGCCCGATTTCATAGCTCCCTTGTCAAAAATTATTTTTCTGCGTGATATATTTTTTCACAACAGCTGGTGGTGGTCCATCTTCCACACGCTCGGAGGTGCTGAAGTAAACTTTCGCGGTCATCAGGCGTTCACTTTTACTGAGTAAAAAATTCAAAATCGCAACATGATGGTTTTTGCCGTGGAGCACAGACCTACGCATATGACTCCTTCACATGCAACTCCAGTGCTTAGCTTTCTTTTGATGAGTGCCAGTTGAACTTTGCTGGTGTGAACTGATTTTTTGTCCAACCAAGCGGGATTTTCCGCGTGATATAGGGAGCTTGGTTCCAGGATTTCTGGTGAACGTTCCGAGAAGTGAGAGTTCACCGGTTTCGAGTTAGCATGTGAATGGAAATCCAAGTGCCGGTAGAAAGAGCAAAGAAAACCCCGACAATGTTGTACTGGAATGAAATGTTTGTGAGCAGAGAACTTGATCCTGGTAATAACCTTCATAAATTCCGCACTACTTCCATTGTCAAAGTGAGTACACAGAAAAGGAATCTGCCAGGAAAAAATCCAGAAACAATACAACAACTGTAAGCCGTAGAATCCGGCATACTTCTGTCATCACAGACCATAAAAGCACATGATGCTGTCGGCCGAGATCACCGCTTTGGAGGGACCAGGCTAGTGATTGCTAGAACTCTAAACCATCTTTGCTTGCCAGAGTTTAGGGGGAAACGTTTTCGTGGGCCAATGGTTTCCGGAATCCGTTTGTGAGGGCCATGACCGAAGGTGCTAGAAGGCGCAAATTTTGTGTCAATGAATTACACGAGGAAGAACATCTAAAGATAAACGTTTTCTCCGGAATCTGTTCTTAGTATGTAGCTTGTGACTTCTAGGTCAGTCTTTTGAAGAGAATTTGCAGTTTGATTTCTAGGATGAGTGGTCGAAACAGCGGTTATCGATTATAATGCAATAAAATAATATCGATTTGCCCTCACCCACCGTAGCCACTTAATTTAGGGATTAAAAATTGTACATCGCCCATATAAGCTAGATATAATGAAATGCTTGTTAGCAGCTAAGCAGTTGCAAGCCGAGTTCTTCACTCATTTCTGTCACACTCCCCCGTGTTGAAGCAAGCTAGGGTAAAATAAACCAAAATAGATAAGACGTTTGCTGTGAAAATTTTCAGTTCACTGCGATCGAAAGTAAGGGTTCTGTGGAGCGACAAATCTAACTCGCTGGCCCTTGAAAATTGAGGAAGTGCATATTTTGAAACAATAAAACTGCAGCAGCAGTTGAGGTGCAGATCACAAAACCTACTGCTGATCGCGATGATTTGACCCCAACTGCAAGCCTCCCTGTGGGTAAGATGCATTTGTAGCAAAGGGCGCAGCTTTTGCGGCTGGGAAATTCACCGTCCATTCGCTGACCCAAGTAGTGGAAGACATTTGGTCTTAGCATTCTTCGGCAATCGCAAAACATGGAGCCTCGGGCTGAAAGTTTTAATCGATTTTGAACTCATCGGCGAATGAGAAAGGAATTTCGCTTTTGTTGACGTTGAATACATCACCTCTGTGCAGAAGATTTGGCAGGAGGCCCAGTGCATTGCCTTGCACTAGGCCACTAGTTAATGGGAGTTCTGCATGACGTGAACCATGAGAGTATCGGGTCCGCGACCCAGTGGGATTTGATCTTGTTTATCAACCTAAAATGGAATACTCTATCAAAGGCCTTTGTCATACAAATTGACCACCGTCACTGACCTTCCGGCTTCAGCAGCGGTTATGATTGTATTTAAACAGTTATTCATAAACAGCGCAAGATTTCCTTTAGGGAAACCATGTTGACCAGTATTGCAATTATTTTGGTCTATAAGATATGCCGTGGACAGTTGTTTAATCAAGAAATCCATGATTCTAGAGACAATAAGGTTTGGTTGATCGGCCCATAATTGGCTAGGTCAAGCCGTGTGTGGGCATCATGATAGAAGTCTCCACTTGGAGGTAAAGTTACCCCAATTAATAGAGTGGTTGAACAAGTTCACCAGCAGTATTAAACTACCACCCACTCAGTGTAAGGCTAGCTGGAAGTAACGAGTCTGGTCCAGAGTGGTGGCCGTTTTTTGTTTTGACAGCGACTGTGCCGTTACTTCTGGTAAAAAAGAAGCTTTGGTAAAGTTTCCGGGGTCAGGCATGGTGGATACGAAATCGGAAGGTTACTGCCAGTTGCTAGGAGTGATGCAAATAATCTTCCTAAAGCGCCGGCGATTTTTTGAGGGTTGCCGATAAGAGGGTTATCGTGGATATATTGGCAGGACTTCGGCAAGCCCGGTATGGAATGTTTTTGTCTGACTAATTTGACAGATTCGTCTGATGACGCGTAGCTGTTACTATATCCTGTGGGAGTCTACAGTCGCTTTGAAATTTCTTGAAACTCAACTGGATCTTATGAACAGAAGAAAGTCTCTGCCCTTAAGAAAGGTTTTTTTGAAATTTTGTCTTTATGGTTTGATCGGTCCCGGCTGTTACTTTTGGTGGGCTTCGAGTGCCTCTGAGCTGGCGCATACTATCAATGCATTTACGTAGCGCTGAATAAAGCTGCCCAGTTGTCATTTGCGCCTCCCTTTGCAGGATGTGGAATTGAAACGCTACTCGGAATAGGCATCCATCATTCTTTCTGAATGATAGCTACAAAAGTGATTGATACACTAGGTGCAGTGAGGACCAACAAATGCTCGGATCATGAAGTCTGCCATCACGAATTATAGACCTAGTACGGCGGAAGTCTGTTGTACTGCATCACATATGAGTAGTAAACCATTCTTCCTGGGGCTGGGTGGGAGATAAATGCAAACAGGAGGTTTTGCTGCCATTATTAGCTCGAAGCCACATGGCAACTCCCATGCGTTACTGTTGACCAGACTGTTTCAGGGCTCACGTGTTGAAGACAACTATGAAGGTTCGCT
>LUCM01010357.1:0-30708 GCA_008360955.1 Fasciolopsis buskii | reverse complement strand
CTAGGCATGTGCTTACCGGAAGTAAATAGGTCATTCCACCACTAACCAATAACCGCTAAATTTATGTATGTATGTATATATATCGACTTCAAAATGGCCTGCTGCCAATACAAAGACACTTAAATAAGTTTTCGGCGAAACAGAGCAGTAACAGTTACTAGCATTTCGAATTATTTTGCCGCTGATTTTATTGTAAGCTTGTCACTTTTGTGAATTTCAGAAACCGATACGACGGAGCCTTCAATCGATCCGATCTTCCAATACTCGCCAGGTGATTCAGAATGAATTGATATTTGGTTCGCTGAGAATCCAGCACTACTTGGCTCCGGTCAAACTAACCATTCATTGATCTCTTTCATACGCATAGTACATTTACTATGCTATTTGAAATCTAACTTTTTAATGTGATATGCTCTTCAGTTTTTCAGACCACTTGTTATGATTCGGGTAAGAGCTGAATTGGTATATTTTCCACCAAGTTTGACTTCCTCCTATTGCCCACCAGGAAGTGAAAAGCCATTCGACCTGAATGATGCTTCATAACTATTAGTCTCTAATGTGATAAAGTTTGCAATTTCAGTTCCCACTCCGATAGCACATGCACTTCAACTGGGGTTCGTCAAGCCGACGTCATCATTTAATTAGTGGAGAATGAGCAAACGCATTTACTATGCGTGATAATGAACAAGGTTCCAAAAGCGGCTTGTTCATCTGTCATAGTATTTCGTTCAAATATGAGTTATACTTGTCTTGGTGACTAAGTCTCCCAACGGCATCCACTGCCTTGATTTGGACGATGAACATAGATCACCCAATCTGATATTCGCCTGTTATTTCAACCCTGAAGACGCGGCCGAGCTGCTTACGGTACCCAGCCTGAGTTTTACTCACGTAGGTTGTAACTGGCGCCAGCGTAGCTTGGGGCATGGAAAGAATGTGCCTGTACCGTCATGCTATTTTATGGACATACTTGAGCCAGTGTTCTGCGGGGCCTTGTAGTCAATCTCTGAGTAATTACCCGAGATGACATTTCTTTGTCTCTTTGGTTCTAGATAGACGGCCTGAGGCGACGTTATCTCTCGATTTCGACGGTATTTTAATAGGAATAGGAAGTATTCAGATAATGAGAGTGATACTGTGGTGTTCGTTAAATGGAGCGTGAATTTCGTAAACAGATAATGTGGCCATTCCTGTTGTCGTTTGATCTGTTATCATCATCTTTTGTATCACTCTGTTTGAAAATTATTTGCGTTCAGGCGGTTTTCACATCATGGCCTGAAATCCACTCTAAAATGCCGGTTTGATAGCGTTAAGATATATTAGACAATTTCACATTGGATATCCAACAAAGAAAAAGCTTTGCAATTCGATTTTTAGTGATGGGGGGAACACCAATAACCGATCCTTCGTTTAGCTGCAATGCACTGATGCCAGAGTACATGAAATCTACTATCTATGGCGCATACCCAAGATCATTCTTGACACCAGTTTACGGCTCCTGATTGGTACTCTGTTAAGTTTCCAATCCAATCAAGCAAACTACGACGTTCTGGTATGATATTCACGCAGCTTTCATTGTTAGCACTGCATTTTTGATGTCGTTACTGATGAGTAGTGCGTTAAAATATCTTAGCAAACATTTGTTTTGCTTGAAAAGAACTTAATGTCCACTCTGACACGAACATTTGTGTGGATTTCATTGGTTCAAAAACTGAAATCCTTCACAACAAGGAATAGGGCAACCGTAAGTCATTTAGGAAGTCCTCCGAGCGGATCTTGTAATGTTTTGTAGTTATGTTAAAGTTTCTGATCGTAAATAACAGGGTTGTTTTCCAGTAAATCCGATGTGCTCTTCGCTGCTTAGAAAAGTTGTCCAGAGAAAAAGACAACATCCAGCGTCTCACATTTTAGCCGGAGTAATCCAGTCTCACTGTCTCGGACGCACACGGTAGTCGACAAAGCAAGGAACAAATAATGGAATTTGTCAGTACTAACAAATTCTTAATGAAGTATCCGTTTATATAAGCGGAATTTTGTAAGATCTACAGTCTTGTATACCGCCAGCAACATCGGAAAATACGATTAACACGCAGAAACATATCTGTTTTTAATATTGTCTTACGCTCTTGCTGAGTGGGTAAACTGTTTTCAAATTCTGAGGTTATTTTATTATTTTTAATTGTAAGTAGTATCGCATATGCGTGAGAGAACCAATTTTCCTCGGGAGCGCTCGCCTCGCTCTTATTTCCGCTCACAAGGTTGGGGTAATAACCTATGTACAGTTTTCGGGATATCGAAACCTTAGTGAAAAACGAAAACAGTGCGAGGGGAAAAAGCGAATACTGTGTGGAATGCACCATATATGTCAACTCTTACACACTCCTCTTTTACACCGTGGCCCCCATTTCGTTGTCATTTATAGTTCTTCTGTGGGTTGTTGTACTACTTGGTTGCCAATGCCCAGAGCAGTTCTGTTTATTCGAAGACACACATACAGCCTTTGCCTAACTAAGCGCTACCTGAAAGGCAGCAGCGCTCTGGTAGGCAAGACGGTGAACCGGTTTATCTGCTCAGGAACTTTTTCCTTAAGACCTCGTTGGGTCAGGAGGACACTATAAGGTGCCATTGCTTTGTTTGTTGACAGGCCACAAAGGTCAGGCCGAAACAACACTCTCTTTGGTTGCCCTCAACCACTTATTCGATGGGCGTTGGACTAAATTATTTACTGCTAACCACTGAAGTGGGGGCTTTTCCTTTCTTCTTAACCCTGGGACACGCACAGTGGTATACATCTCTGTCATGAGTTCCACCCAGGACTTTGACTTATGTTCAAGTAAGGGTATATAAATCTCGATATGCATAAACCGGTTCGGTCTGGAGTACAATCGGGCCGTGTTTTATTAAGCCTTTTGAGTGGTTGCATCACACCTTTACCGGCACAGATCATAATTATTTTGTGATCTGTGTAGTTACTCTGTTTCTGTTACTTTTATTTTCGAAACCGGAAACAAGTTTATTTGCCATGATTGCACTCGGAATTTGATAACCTAGCTTATGTTTGAACATTTTAAAAGATCATCCACGATCGGATGGTTTCACTGAAAAACCTTCATTCAAAATGAACTAGTTGTTAGGGGTATGTCACGATAAATGGAATTCGACCTGGTGCGAAGGTTAAGCGAGAAACATGTACGACTTCCACAGAAGACATCCTAGCCGACCAAAATTTTTCTGGACATTCAAAGTTAAAAATGTGAACCGCAAGCGAAATGCGGGTATAAAAATGGTCAGTCGTTTGAGAATCGGCACAGATGGATACTGACATCAGTCACATTATTCATTAGTTCCTGACTTTTGCGACAGTGGGTACGTACACACGGGTCTGTTTACAGGCAAAGTACCGTCAGTTCAAGTGTGTATGTTTCGGTATCTTCATTGACAAAACGGAGTGGCTATTGCGTTGCCTAGCAGCCCAAACCAGTAAGGTGGGAGTGTGAAAAACAATGAACACGGGTTTTGACCAGGCGTTGCCATGACAGAATGGGAAAGTTCACTATCCTTGATTGTCACACGGACTTTAGCAAGCAGACTTTGGGTCATTTCCAGTAATACAATCAGCAACAAATCAGAACTCAAGTTGTCCGAACTTCTGATCATTTGTTCTCAGTGTAACGAAAACTTTAAATTTCGTCGGCTCTAGATTCCGGATTGAATCTTTACATAAATGCATTCGTTTTCCAAACCATATAAAATATCCTTTTTCTGTAGCCCACTGTTTTGTAATTCTTTTATTTCCCGGCCACGTCAAGGGTTTGTTTGACTGCAGTAGGCACATTAGGAGAATTCTGCGGAATTTTCACGATGTAATATGGAGACTCACTGTCTCGCTTCATTGTTTGAGTTTGCGCAGGATGGTATCACTTTTTTCTTAAATTCTTGACTGGTAAGCATAAAATGACGGCTATTCTATTAATTAAAGGAAATAGTCTTTGACATGAAGGCTTCAGTACGTTTGACCACTAGTTTGCCCAGATAGACTAATATGAACAAATTCCTAAAATATCAGTCCGTTTCATCCCTCTGTGTTCCGAAGGACTAGAAACGTTCCATTCACATGCTTGCCATAACTATCTTTCTGCTGGCTATGGAGTTATATATCTGAGTAGACTGCCAGCTTTGAGTTGGCCTGAGATGTACGAAGTCCCGGACATTACAATCAAATAAGAATTACCAATTTGATATCATCTCTTGCAGCTAAATCTCACAAGTCAAAGTTACAACAAACGGTGGGCTACTCGAGAGCCACAATAACGCTTTCAAAATGGTTGGCCTAATCAGACCCATGAGCATGCCATCTGACTATTTGTGACAACGAACATATGTCACTTGCCATTGTGAATGAATCATCCACTACTCCTCCCACGCGGAAGGAATTTACTCATGATTTTTTTTCATTTGTTTTTCTCCCAGTATATGCTTATTTGACCGATCTCACTTCTTGGTACAATGTGCCAGTCAGAACCAGAACGAGAACGTGCCACAATTCCTTAACGCATCAGACCATATGAATGTGATGAGTTTGGTATCCTCAACCTTTGACTCACCCTATGCCACTGTTGTTCGAAATTAAGTGAGAACAGTGTGTTTTTCGTTCTGAAATGCGGTGTGCAGCAAAGGCTCCATCCGTAGTTAGACGACCGGCTTTGAGGGTGTCGTAAACCAATAATGCACTCAACACCAAACGAGAAACATGCATTATTTTAACTAAAGGAGAGGTTCAATTCAATTGTGTTGGAACGTTATTCCACATCAGTCTACTGTTGGGTGCATCGTAAAACGACTAATATTTTCACTGCAGGAAGTACACTTTTACGGGTCGAAAACCCATAGATGAAAGTTCCTTACGTTCAGTCGGATTGTTCCCGCAAAAATGAAAATATGTGTACTATTGATAAACACGAACGTTTTTGGAGCAAGAAGCTGTTTGAACAAACGTCTAACAGATGTAATCAGATCTCCTAACGACCCTAACTAAAGGATTTTTAAGTAATTAATTGGTCGAGTTTGACACACATCTGTAATGAGAAATCATTCACACGGGCAAAAAAGAATTGCGTACATGAAGAAATCTTTTCTGCCAGGATCAGGCGATCAACCTAGTAACATTTCATCCTGAAGGCCGCGGGTTCGAATCCTCTGATCGTCCGTCAACGTCCAAACTTTGGAGTTTTTGGTCAGGTTTTATTCATTCGATGAAATCAACTCTTCATCTTTATTGCCTCCTTTTGCTTAGATGTTCAAGTGAATTGGAAATATCAGACAGATCACTGATTGGGTTCAATTTAATTTGTCCCACTATGTCTATTGTTAGAGCTGCCACTAATCAGCAAATATTTCACATTCGTACAAAGTTATCCAGTTATCCATATGGGAATTCTACGTAGGCTTCTGAAGGACATTTTGACCCAAGGTTTCGGTGACTAACTTATAACACATCATCACAGCTGCAGTTAATTTGTGTGCATTATTACCACAATAAAAATGTTGCATTTGTGATAGTTCTAAGACAGTGGTAGGCAAAGAAACGTCTAGAAGCGGAAAAGATTTCTCTTCAAGGTCACAAAATTTAGTTTCTTTAGCGGAACAGAAGATAAAATAAGTAAAATTACGATAGGGGTTGTTCCTCAGTAGGCTGATGATTTATATTGTGAATTTTGATTAAAATCCTAAAGCATGTTATCAGTACATAAATAAATTCCAAAACTTCGCCTTTCCTACTCAATCCAAATGACCATGGCAACAACGAGTTTAACTTGAAACGATAAATAAACTAATTCGTTCGATATCCTTCAATATTTTACAAATCAGAATACCAAGCTTTGTATTACCACCTCGAACATAGTATTCCATATAAAACTGTGACAAAAACCAGTCAACATTGTTGAAGTTTTTATTTTTGCTAATCTTTGATGCAGTCGTAGAACTAGATGTGGGTGGTAACAGGACACATTCTCTATCAAATTCGTTCGTTTATAGTGCTTCCTACCATATTTCCCCCTAGTAACTACATCGATTCTTAGTCAGTCATTAGCAAAATACGTGAAAAATCGACTCCATGATCTCGTGTCTCATGTAAGTTACCTGGTCGAAGTTTCTGATGTCCCTGGTCCATAAGGAATAGTCTAGTCCAAAATCTGCTGTTATTTGTCTGAAAATGTCGCAGAGGGATGAGTCAAGGAGTCAAATAAAGAAAATCGCGAAGGACGATTCAAAGTGAGCTAGAAATTCGTATGAACGGTGCCGACGAAACGGTGTTACAGAAATCTATATATCTTAGTTCGCCACACCAATTCTAATTCCCTGGCCGCGGAAAGCGCAGTCAACAAAAACAGAAAGCACTTCACAGTACTATATTCTGCATATGGATGGATGGAAAAAATTTCCCCGTCGATATGCAAAAACACTAGTGAGACGAAAAACCAATACTTTCGGGCCTCGTGTTCCCTTTCTCAAGTTTAGCCATGCCTCACCGACGAAAATCCGACGGCGAATCACCATGTTATTCTTAAATCGACTTATCATCCACTCAAGCTCTTGAAGATTCATATGAGATTCTAGTGAGAAAGCACTTCGGTCCCCAACCTAACAAGACTGTGTATCAGCAACGGTGAATGTAAGTTAGTTCAGGTTTGGTTCAGATTTTAGAAGTTGAATAGACTGTTTAAAACCTTTAACGACATGCATACACTGTCAGACTAAAGTCGAACCTCAGATATCGCGCTTTATTATTGACTGTTCGTGAATATTTCAAGTCCCTTTGTAAATCGGTTTTAATATAAGTAAGGCGTTGGGTGGGAAAACGTCTCTGGAGTTGATGATTTGTTTTGAACTCACTATTACCATTACGTGTTAATTTTATTAATTGCGAAACAGTGTTCACCAGCTTCAAGGAATACGTCTCCGTTGAGAGGCTGTGGAGCTGGGGAAGTGGCTAATGATAAGGGCAATAAAAACATTCACTAAATTCACGGCGAAACGCTGCATTGTGGATCGCTTGCCCATCGATCAGTACACTAGTATATTGCATGGTTGGTTGTTTCATTGCAGTCACATCCGTTTCATGGCTTGGTTGCATGGATGACAAACAGATGAAATCTTGCAACTAATAAGAGTAATACCTATTAAGTGGACTCTGTGTCCAAGCACATTTGTAATGATCCGAGTAGGATTTTATTGTCGAAACTCAATTTCCTGTTGTCCATTGGACGTAAACCAACTTATTCACTCTGTACCGTATATTATACAAGTACTCTGGAAATCTACCAGGACGGTTAGGTAACATTTTGCGTGAATTCCTTACCGACACAGAAGTGAAGATACTTTATGCCTGACCGGACAGATATTTTACTCCAAACTTTGATGTCTGTTGATTCAGTTAGTGCTGAAAGATGTCATACTGAAACATCATTGTCTTGCCAAACGGAGTTGATGCTTACAAGGAGGAGCAGAAGATTCTGTTAAACATTTGAAGTTGCAAAGTCCGAACACTGCATTTCGGCGGGACAAAGTATTTGCTGTTCTCCGTTAATTATTCCAGTGCCCAGGAAACAGTTCCAGTTTGACAAAATAAAGTTGGCTTAACGGGGAGTGGTGGTAAAAATACACAGTCTCCCGAGCTGCTCAGTCTAACACTGGGGCATCTAAAGAATAAAATAGACCAGGTGTATGGTTAGAGCTACGCAAAAGACAAACGAACACGTTTAGGTACCGCGGACTGCATGAAAATTTCCAGTATGAACACGAGAGGAGCACAAAGCAAACGCACAATTTTTCACCAGCGACTGACTTATTAAGCCGAATAAAGACTTGTTGCAATCATGAACCAAACGAGCAAAAGGAGGGAACAGAACGGTCAGTGATATGATGAAAAGCCAACATAGCAAAAACGAAGCACAAAATATGTTGATTACATGCCTGCCTTGGGTTTGAGCAACCGTAAATCAAAAATCACGAAATGTTTCAGCTTTTGGGTTCAGTCCCTTTGGATTTCACGTGCTGTTGGTATCGAGACGTCGATACACTGCAACATTTATGAATGAAACAATGATTATACATGCTGTAAATAACATACAAATTCATCTTGTCAGCCCCCTATGATTGATATTAAACCCGTCTGCGCACATCAGTGAATGAATTCTATTGTCCCCTGTTTAACTGAGATGAGCAAAGTAAGGCACTGGTTCAAGCAAAAGCAATATTTGAAGTTGATGCAGAGCTCTTCACTTCAAAAATCCAAAATTGTTCTCAGACGGAGCCAATCGGCGCATCATCTTCACCGTCACCTCTCAGCAATCTTTGGTGTTTATGTGGTTTAGTGAAAGAGTCTAATGAATCATCAGTGCCTAGGATGCTCGAAATACTTTTGTATGAAAATGTTAGCGTTCATAAAGTTTATTTTCGACCACGAAAAGTCAAAAGCAGGTTGCTTGAAAGAGCTCATCAATAGTTTCTGAGAAATTGCGACTAGCAGAGAATGAATATCGACGATGGGAAAAGTATTCTGATAAGTTAGTGACTTAAAATGAAGTACCAATCACTACTTCTCCAGTGCTGCTCGCGAAAACGTTTTAATCCTGCTTCATTCCCGTTGCGTGTCATTAACAGAGGGTCTACCATCTAGTGTTCGAATTAACCAATGCGAATCGCACTGTCTAACAGCTAAGATTTGCGGAACACCCGTTCTGTGGATCTCTCGGTATGCAGTTTCGAACGATTGATTATCTTCATGAGAATACCTGGGTCCAAGTAGGAACTGGCGATCCAGATGCTTTATCTGAGGGCTTCAATAATAGAAGGGTAATATAAACGAAGCGCAATCATGGCAGATTCGTGCAACGAGATGGAAAGTTGATGCGCAAATGGATAAGCAAAGTAAATGTTGAGTAAAGTATTTCCAAGTAGGCAAGAAAAGCCAAACAAATCAGTTTCGCATTGGAAGTTAATTCGGTCTGAAAAATCAAACTGAGATGGACGGTCTGAAACGGGCTAAGTTTCATCTTCCATTTAGGGAGGAAATCGCAAATTTTAACCAACAACCCTCGGAAGAGTCATGAGTCGACCGCAGCTATTCCATTTGTACTCCGGCCGGTGTGAATCAGTGCTGTGAATTTCCATAAGCATAATGCGGCTCAGGCTGACCAAATCAAAAAGGCCTAAGTTTAACGTGATTCTGACTAACGGAAAACATTCTACCCACCAGCAATTGGTTAACAACAAAGTGGTTTTACGAAATAATTCACCGTGTGATATCATCGCTCAACTCACCATAAAGAAACCATGGAAGCAGTGTACAGCTGTTTCATCATTGTTAGGAATGATGAGCAGTGCATATCGACCACGTCCGAACTGTCACGCGAACTCGGAACGAACGATTCTGAGTCGAACGCCTTAGCCATTACGCTTTTGGGCACGCTCTGAACGGTTTTGTTCAAATTGACCACATGATCTTGGCAACTATCCGTGGACTGATTTGCACGGCTACTGGCCGCTTAACGCACACCCAATCATCCTTACTCATAGATCACTTCTTCCACTAGCCCAGAGTACGACAGAAGCTTTCGGTATGACTACACAGGCTTGGACTACATGGGTACATGTCGTAGTAGGAGACTTGAATGTTTCATTGAAATAATTCACCAGGTGATAGATGGCTGACTGAGCTGAAAGAAAAAGATGGAAGCACTGTACAGCTGTTCATCCTTGTTAGGAATATGAGCAGTGCATGTGGATCTCGCCCGAATGGGACGCGAACCCAACAAGGCGAACGATCCTGAGTCGAACGCCCTTAGCCATTACAGCTAGCGGGCAGGTTGCTGACGGTGTTGTTGAACTTTCACCACACCGATGGTGCACCTATCGCGTCACTGATTTGCACGGTTACTGTGCCGTTTACCTCACAGCGATCGACCCCTACTGATAGATCACTTCTCTGCAGGTTAGCGTAAGTACACGGAGGTCAGACTAAGTATCATGTCCCAACAAGGAGGAAACAGCTGTACAGTGCTTCCAGGTTTACTTTATGGTGAGTTGGCGAGGATATCACATGGTGAATTATTTCATGAAACATTTAATCAAGCTACGACTAAAATGGTACCAAGGTAATTCAAGCTGTGTAGGTCATATCCAAGCTTCGTCATACTTTAGGCTACCTGCAGAGAAGTGATCTATCAGTTCAGGGGCGATCGCTGTGGCTAACGGAGAGTAACGGGCAAAATCAGTGACAATAGGTGCAACATCATGTGGTGAAATGTTCACAAACCGTTCAGAGCTGCTCGGTAGCGTATGGCTAAGGTGTTCGGACCTTCAGATATTGTTCGTCCTTGTTCGGGTTCGCGTGCCCAGTTCGGGCGCGGTCCACATGCAGCTGCTCATGATTCCTAACAAGGCTGAACGCTGTACAGTGCTTGCATGGTTTCTTTATGGTTGAGGTGGCGTTGAATCACATGGTGGAATTATTGCATGAAAACATTCAATTCCTACCTACTGAAAATATACCAAATTTGAAGTGTTGTCAACCAAAATACGATGGAAAATCTTCTACGCAGGACACTACTAAAAGCGCTGCCATGTCAACGTCCCGGACAAATGAACGACAGTTCACGGTGAAAAATGGACGTCCACGGGGCTTATTGATATGGCTTACGATGAAGTGATCCGTCTTCATCTATTCGGTGGCCGATGTTCTCACGCGGGATTAATGGACTTCCCCTATCCTTAGATGTCAGACCTCGAATTCATCACATGCACGTCAGGTACTTAGGACTTTGAAGCGTTTGATTGAGCAACTCCATCTTTGACGACTGAATTTGGTTCATGCGTAAACTGTTCTGATGAATTCGCAAGAACTGTTGGACCATGTGACATCGCTGAATTGTTATTCTGCACGAGATCATTTATGGTCCTCTTTAAAACGATTCCTTTTACTTCTCTTTCCTGTTCAAGTTAAAATTGAGGCTGTACTGCGAAACTCGACTAGACTTCAGGTCATTCTAATTTTCCAAGGTGACGAGGGTCTTTGCCGGTTTACACACATCGTAACAATGACTGGGTCGCTGGTGCCATTCCTGGAGGGGCGCAAGTATGCAAAGCCGACTTCTGTGCACGTTTATGTTGTGAATAAGAGGTTCCAGGCTTTCCATCATTCTCGCTCACTAGACGTTTCCATTATCCTGGTGCAGCATGCATGAAGGTCACCCGTTTATTCTTGCTTCTGTTTGAGACAACAATGTGAAACTTGTTTTTTTTATGCGAATGTTTGTGAATGTCAGTCAAATGCGGGAAAACTTGCAAGCCAGGAATTCCGCTTTCAAGTTGTTTATGTGAATCCATGTCAGCAAGTAGAGATTTACATGAAATAATTCACCATGTGATATCAACGCCCAACTCACCATAAAGAAACCCATTGCAGCACTGTACAAGCTGTTTCATCCAGCTTGTTAGGAATCATGAGCAGTGCATGTGGACCGCGCCCGAACTGGGACGCGAACCCGAACAAGGACAAACGATCCTGAGTCGAACGCCTTAGCCATTACGCTACCGGGCAGGTTCTGAACGGTTTGTTCAACTTCACCACATGATGTTGCACCTATCGGTCACTGATTTGCACGGCTACTGGCCGCTAGAGGACAGCGAACGACCCCAACTGACACATGAATTCTGTGCAGGTAGCCTAAGTACGACGAAAGCTTGATCACTTTATAGGAGACTAAATGTTTTCATGAAGACAGAGTCATATAGGTTACTCACTCGATGATAAAAAATTGCAGGTAGTTCGATCTCAAGACAATAACGTACCACTTCACCGATCGATTTTGGCTTTCGAGTTTGATGAATCCATTGAATCAAAAATTCCTCTCGATCTCCAAAGCAACAGATATGAGCCTGTAACACTGAGTAGCCTCCATCCAAATGAATATGGGGAAAGAGCCAACATGCTAAATGTTGGCGTCGTGACCCCGAGTTATCATACACAAGGCAGATGGTAACCAAACACACAGCTGACCCAATTTTATCTTTTAAATCTCCGTCGCACAATATTGACAGGAAGATTTTAGAGAACCATTGGTAATACGCTATTATATCTTAGTCGTTAGCCATTCACACGGACATTGTATTTGCCTTGTAGTTGAAGTCAGTTGTTTGCTGCTGACTAACCAATCCCTAGGGTCATTCACTGCAGTTGACAACTGAATGTTATATGATTCTTGTTTTTTTTTCAATTGGACTCGTCGTGCAGTGTAAAGGTCCAACTTGCCACTGAAAATCACGTGAGCACTGCTCAGGTGTTTTATCTTTGTTAGGAATCATCAGCAGTGCATATCAATCTTGCCGGAACTGAGATGCGCACCCGGGACAAAGACGAGCTGATACCCGACGAGTTATGGAACATCAATATCACATGATATAACGCCCATATCTGTGATAGGAATTTGTATGCCGCAGACCTTGAAACGCACTGGATCAATGATTCCCAGATGAGGACGAACTTCTCCGCAGAAAGAAAAGGCATTAATGCAGAGCGCTACAGAGCTTTGCTACTGGATAGTTTGCATCGGTAGGAGATTTAATGTGAGTTTCCAGGTGATTCGACATGATTTGTTGTAACAAGCATGTAGCAGCTTTAAATTGCCCCATGATTTCCAGTGGCAAGTCGGCCGTGGACATTGCATGGCGAATTATTTGGAAATCCACATTAAGTCTTATACTGCTGCAAATTCTTAGATTGTTTTACATAAGCAGTTTAAAAGTGTAAGACGAACTGTTAATATCCTGATTATACGAGTCCATTGTATTGGATCGTACCAACAGCTGAAAAAAAGCAATGGAGATAAATAAGATAGATGACAGATTGGCCGTCGACTAAGCTCACCTGCGTTTAACCTGAGCACATTTTCCATCATCCTGCTCAGCGCAAATTATGAAGATGAATATCGAAGTACGGAACAGGGTTCAGTTCATCAAAATCACCCGCAACATTCTCCTAGTGATACGTCTTCCATGGTGCATTGCATTTTCGATTTGAGGCCTTTCCAGATCAGCAGCAGAGCTGATCCAGTCTATGAAAGTTTACACATTACTTATGCCCCGTGTTCTGATACACCAGGAGCGAGAAATCGCTTTAGTTTAACTTGATGTTAGGTTCAGTGTCTTCTCGGTGGCAAGGCGCAACTTTAGTAATCCACGGATGCTAGGCGTTTCCGCATGCAAACTAAAGTAACGAGAAGCAAACCAATATTTCTCTCGAACTTCAAAGAACAATATTCGCCTAAACAATGTGTGTTTTGGAAAAGACCTTTCGGCTTTTACCTGATAAACCCAAAACAATAGGAGCTCCACGATCCGCTGGAAAAGCTGAGTAATCAACCGTTCGCAAGCAGAACCGTCGAATTCGTCTTTCATTTTGGCACTTGAAAAAATAACCTTCGCGATCCTGTGTAGACCGGACTACAAACAAAATTCCTAATACAGGACTGTAATGATTTACTAATTTGTTCAGATATTTTGGTAAAGTACTTTGTACCGCCAAACGTGATCATCGCCAGGGCGTTGCACCATAAAGTTTTGAACGGACGAAACTATGACGTGAACCGATGTCAAACGTATACATTTGCCAGACACGAATGATAATAAATACTACGGCAGCCGAAACAATGCAAAATACGTGAAAAGATACCACCGGGATGGGACAACGGTAAAAAAATTTGGAAAGAATGCTGACTGGCGATTGAAAATGTCATGGAACATCAATGAAATAAATCACCACAGAGATGGAATAACATTTATTTGTGAACTGACCAATTTACGACTGCTTACACAGTTATCGTGCGACCTTGAAATGAAAAGAACGCCTATGCGTCCACATCTATCTGGATTTCGTGTGGAGGTCGTAATGCAAGTCCTTGGAAGAATTGCAGTTTCGAATAATCAGCCAAAATTTTTAGTCACATATATTAATAACGTACTCGTCATTACCGAACAGTCAGATATATTGAGAGCGCCTAAAAACAATCGTCAACATCTGCGGAAACAAAGCAGCCACGAAGAAAACAAGTGACAACTAACTATTTCTGCTGGAAAACCAACACTCACAAGCCAAATGTTTAGCCATCACGGCGAACAACCATCCAAAGAGTCATAAATTATTCTCCGTTCAAACTCTTTGTCAGAGTTGTCAAAGGCTGTAACCCGGCGGAGTTGAGGACAACAGAAAAACGTACTTTTCAAAGTGTTTCTTCCTAATATTGACACGGACAGTGTTGTACGGAACCATAGAAGAAAAGGTTTCAAGATCTAAGGTCGGACAGCTTCTGCACCTATTATCACCGCCGTTTAGTGAAATTCGTTCAGTTATTTTAGATGGTGATATTTCACACATTGGGTGACAGGAACTTCGCGTTACTGCTATATGTATGTAACTTGGGATTTTCTCACAAAGTCCTTCGTTTATCATTCGAAATTTCATTAACTGGCACTATATGAACCGTGTAGCTTGTCCAACTTGCGCCTTTTGTTGACTGACCATTAATACCATCACGGATGTTTTGTGTTTGCCTTCGTTCCTTCACCATCGGATAAGCTATTTGTTCAACTACCATATTCTACCAAATTTTACCATGCAGTTAAAGGAACTCTTAGCTCATTGCACTGGACTGTGCATCTGGAAGCATAAAGCTCATCCCATCGTGTTTCCATCATTAATGTATATTGGGATCCTCCTAGGACACAGTCTATGTCAAATCTGTATCCATGGTTTACTCATCTTTGGTGTGAAGCATACAAAATCCCATTCGGATCTGGGTTCCTGTGCCATAACAATCAGTCTGTTCGGGTATTAATGAACCACTTAATGACGTATGAATTTTGCAGTCTGTAAACAGATAGATCAACCAACGGATAACAATACTACTTGAATAAGTTCCCGTTTGACGCGGTCTCGGTAGAAATTAATTATTTCGCATCACCGTCGAAAATCAAGTTTGATTCTGAGAGTACAAGTGTCATCCTCATTAATACGATTCTCAAACTAAGCATTTAGGTCACAATCTCTAGGAAATTAATTTGATTAGAAAAAGATAGCTACATTGTACTCGATTACCAAACCAGCGCATCGCTTCGAGATTGATTCACTGTGCTGCTATTTCACTTGCAAGATTACCCCATGGATTTGAGAAAATTCCAGTTGCATTTGAAAATGGAACGCTTTACTTGGATTAGATGACATCTAAAAACACTCATTTAACATCCGGTAGCATTAATGGTTGACAGACGCTATCTTATCCTTGAGTGTGACACAGAGCACGGATAAAAAGAGTCCCACTTAGACACGGTTGAGCATAGAATCAGAATGCGCAGGCGCCAATAGCGGAGAACAGCAAATTGCTACCCGTTAACCAAAGATAATCACACGAAATCTCCTGTTGTGTTAAATAAATCAATTGATTCGCGCACATAAACAGAACACAGTCACTTGGATTGAAAGCTGGAGTTTAAGCGGAGGCGCGAAAAAAAAAACCGGTTCAAGGACAAATTCACTATTAGGAGGCGTGTACTTAAGCAACAATAATTTGCAAGATACACACAGAAGGTAACTGTTTATACAAGGGAATGTTTTGAGCATTGATTGACTTGCATATGAAAAGTTATCCAGTGTGGTTAATCAGGACCACGTCAATTTGTATATACCACCGCATAAAAGACAGTTGATTTTTTTAAATCGCCATTGCACCAGCTGGAAGGTAGTGTTAAATTTCATCTGGAACCAATATCATGCGTAGATTGCTTTGGAACATATTTGTGATATGGCGAGGAAGTGACTTGTCGCGATAGGACCATCGATTTTCTTGTTATTCAAAGGAGAGTAGCGATCGTTCAAGAGCTTTTGGTCGTCAGCAAGGAGCATATGGTAATCTTCTAAATATTCCTGCCGATCGTCATTAGATGTCAAATGCTCCCCGAATCCTCTTAATGATACCCATAAGAACTCATGCGGATCCAAAAGATGTCACATAGTGGAAAAACTTATGGCAAGTGAAAACGGCAACGTTGTGGTCATGGATGAAAAGGCAGTACCTCAGTGTTTGGAAAAATCCAACCTGATAGTAAAGACGTAAATGTTGTTTTTCTGAAAACCCATAGATAGAAACTCGGTGTTGATTGCATCACTAGCGTACGCCCAATTATTTATTGATTTGCATACTTTCATTTGAATGACGCAAAATATGTTTATCCGTATATCCATATGCCTCTACAGCAACCATGATATACAGAGCCCGTGAATACGGCACTCATTTTTATGATTTACGAATCTCCCGCACTGAACTGCTGAGCTCCCCATGAGTGAGAATCACTTAGCTATCTGATTCCATATTTCAAAATGTCCAGTCCTCTTGGTCCACGAGTTTACTTGAGGGGTTTATTCTGCCGAGCGTTTCAACAATTTAGTAAAACAGTTCAACGGTCATCTATCTTCATTTGAACACAGAGAAGCTGGATCTGTTGAAAAAGCATGGTGACAACTCGCAAACTCATTCACTCTTCAGATCGTACATGCATCTGCTGAAGAAACGCCAGTTAATCTACCTGTTTACAAATCTCTTCTTTCAAGGTCACCACAACAGAGAGGGACAAAGCACATTTAATCTGGCTGAACTCTTCAGTCCTAAATTTCCGCAAATTATGAGAAGAAATAGAACGGTTTAACCCCGCAGGATAAAACCCAACCAGTTCACCCGCATGAATCAGGCAGAATACATATGCTTGTGCCCAGCGTCAACAGAATAGGGCTGGTCCATAGGGACTTGGAGTATGCACAACCACACATACGTACATAGGTACTCATTTGGGCAGGAAATAGATACGGTTCATAAATTAGGCTACCCCTTTTCGGATAACTGAGGTTTGTGAATTGTGGTCTTGATCAAACAAGGGTCGAAACAGATGTTGTGCGTGTGCAATTACTATTGTATGAAGGAATGAGTTTTTGAGTTATCTTCATAATTTGTCATTCTAACCGATTCAAAGTGCAGATGGCTATTCCGTTTCCACTTATTCCCGTTTGTAAATTTCAAGATAAGACGACAGGGGACTGATTTGTAGTCAATGAAACTCGTATTTTATTCACAGTTTTCTCCTTTCTAATGAGTTATAAATCATCGTCCTTCAGTCTGATTACATCTCATGTTGTCAGAGAAACACTATTATTTGGGCACTGGATTCCGCTACGAATGGTCACATAAGCCCACTGTCCCGATTTGGGCCTACGCGACAACAGACACAGGGTCTACTATCGTTGTCGATTGAAGCAAACAAAAAAGCGTGCCAGAAAACCTCTGCTAGGGATGCGCTTTAACAGGACAGAAGGTGCTCTGGGGATTTTTGATATCAAAACCCTCAGAATTGAAAATCCCAATGTAAACATAGCGCTTTTCAGAGGATTACATAAAAGATATTGGCGGCTTGCGGATTGAAAATTCTCAGGGGTTATAGGAAACGTACGCGAATACGTTGTATTCTTAGTATTTCATTGATCATCTATTCGCCGGATTGTTGCTAAATCGACTATCACAATAGCAAACTAAACTTTTTCGATTATTTTGCATGAAAAGAAAGGCTAGCACAAAGCTGGTGAACCAGATATATCGCGGCGACTTATACATAACATCAGAGTTGACGAAACTCCCGGGGTCAGTTTGGACAAGGGAAGGGATTCCTGAGGACTGGCGCGAATCAGTCTCAGCATTAATTTAAGACAAGAATGACAAACCCTGGTAAGAAAGTCATGGAAAAAATATTTTGGTGAGTTTCCCATCAAAGATTCTCGCCTATGTTGTTCTGTGGGGTTTATCTAGTACTTGTGAGCGCGTAGGAATCAAGATGCTTCTGGCCAGGTCAACGTTTCTTGAACAGATATTAGCTCTGCGACAAACCTTACAATGTAGACAAGTCTTCCGTGGACCTACGACAACTGTCTTTTTGCATCCGAAAGCGGAGTGTCACTCAGTCGATAATCACCTTTCATCAAAAGATAAACCGCAGATATCCGCTTAAATTCTCCAAACTCTGTAAGAGAACAATCAAAGCCCAGTTAGCGCTTACGGTAATCTTTCACTCCAGTTCACCAAGATCAAGGGATTCATCAGAGTTGCCCTACTCATGGTTCCACTTCAAATACTTAATCAAAACGGACAGGGTAATTGCCATATACTCATACGAGGAATGTGCCATTGATATCTTCTCAGACAAAAAATCATCTGATTTAGAATGTGCAAACGATTTTGTACTAGTCTGTGAGGACTCAAGTACGTTTCAAGTTTCTCTATTACTAGGGATGTGTCTTGCCTCTTCAAAACAAAAGATGCTGCGATCACTAAACCGAGCCATATCCCTGCAAGGGAAGAATTAGTTGAATTAGACAGTTACATCTCACCTGCTTATCGTACATCGAATGAAGTGTATTCTCATGCAGAGAAGGCTCTGCTGGTATCAATCAATTTGAAACGTGGTGTCGCAACGGTTACTGACCGAAAGCCAAGTAATGTCAATCCTGTTATACGACACGAAATCCGGGAGGGTTAAGAACGCATTTGTTGGTATGTAAAAATTCATCTCTTCGTAAGGTTGGCGGCATATGATGGGGGAATTTTATTAACGGTACTCATATTAAGCCCATGATATTGAGTTACAGAGTTCGGTCGGCATAAATGGCACCGAATTTGAATGTATTAGATAGGTTGGATTACAAGATGCATACATATCCACGGAGCAACTGCTTCACCACATGCTGACCTACGAGGTGAGAGGTAGCTAGAAGAAGGGGGCGAGGTGGTCAGCTGATCAAACCATAAAAATGTACGAAAATCTTAGCCAACGAACTTTCCCGAAAAGATCATGTTACACTAACGGGTTAGGGCCCATGAGCTACCTCAAACGAGGGCTGGAGACAAAAATGATACGACTAAATGTTGCAGTCAGTCGAATTCTTACATTTGAAATAGTTTTATCTCCCCATAATCCCTATGCTTTAATGACTTTGACCTTTTTCTTACTGTTGTGTGGCGCTGCACGTTAGAAACCCTTACCAGGAAAGGTTCGTACGAGGTTAATTGTTGTACAAACTGGATTGCACGGAACTCCTAGATATTTTGATTTGGATTGAGTGAATTTACCGCTCAGATATTATACTAGAATAGAAGAAATAACAACTTGGTTCTCATTTTCGAAAGTAACTCTATGTATGCGATAGCAATCGACTCTATGTTGGGTGAATGTATCGGATTGGAGTACTGACCACCACACAGTAATTTCTTTGTTTTAACCTAGGAGGTTTTCGTTAAGTTTATGAAGCTATGTAGCATTGTAATACGTAAAAATCTGATTTTCTGAAACGACAGCCCGCGTATGCACGGTGACCGAGAACAACCTAGTGCTTTCGAAAATCGGCTTGCAACAGATCGTGTGCCGCGTCTCGTGCACTGACATGTGTTCATCAGCCTTGATGAGCACGAATCTCTTTGAATGCATCAGTGATTTTCAATGCTTGCATGTTAAATTCGTTTCTATTGGAGACCAATTTTGTCCCAAAGCAAACGGAACTGCGCAGCCGAGAACTGATGCGATCGTACAGAAAGAGTACGGGTCATCTATCAATGTGATGAGTCCCGACCTAAATACTACATCATGAATCGAGCCATTTTCTAGCAGCCCAGCAACCTCAATTCACTTCAGGTTCCCTGTCTATTTCGTGAGAACAGTTGATGAACAATAAATTCAGGCTAAGAAACGGATGGTACAAGGGGAGAGGAAATTTGAGACATGGCCAAAGATAACCATTCGGAGGGCGTCGGTTGCATGGCCTCATTATCAAGTATTCCAATGTAATTGATTTCGACTTTGCAAACCAACAACCTGAGCTACTAACCAAAGCAATCTCCAAAATTGATAAGTAATCTTGGCTCTTAATTTCTTAACTTCACAGACAAAAATTAGGCGGCAGATCCTAGTTCGATTCTGATCAGTGCAAAAATTCAACCCCTGCTGAAACTAGTCGAACCGCAACGTGAATGTTGACATTTGTTCGGCAACCACGAGATAAAAATGTTCCGAAGGATGTAGGACAACAGTGCTACCGACCATACGTCCCAGTCTATGCAAAATAATTCCAAAACAGCATCCTAAGATAACGCCTAGTTAGGAGAAGATGCAGTTCAAAATATTTCAATTGGTCCTACCACAGAACTTCCACTGATGTGCACTGATTTTGACTGCCACCTAACACCATCAGTTAGTTGCTTAAAATAGAAAAAAACGACAAATAGTAAAAGACCAAATGCAGGATACTAAGTTGAACAACCATGCAGAAGGAAAGCTTGGAATGCAAGAACGCCACTGACTGCAGCACTTATTCACATCACTCAACGCCACCAGCAGTCGTTTTAGATGGGTGTGGGGGGCGCTAGTAGGTCCTAACCAAGTTATTCAACACGACCTACTAGATTAAGGTTTTCAGAGAGTTTGTCATGTGACCGACTGACCACCTCGACCCATTTTCCAACCACTACCCACCTCGGAGAATAGAATAAAGGAAAAGAGTCGCTCTGTAAGCGTGCTCAACAATTGGGCAACCACTTTAACCTGTTCAAGTTCAATGCCTCATCCAAGGACCGAAGCTGCTTAATGTACACTTAACCTCCGAGCTACTCAGAAAAAATTTCACATCACAGGACACCAACAATACGAAAGCAACGGTTTTCAAACACCGAAAGTCTTCTCACACCTGTTGTCAACGGCCATGTGGCAGGACCGATCTTACTCATGCACTGAAGCTCGACCTGTGGTCGATGGCTGTCACAGATGCGTCAAACTGGTTAATGCAAATCTATCTTTCTATATGCGTGAAGACACTTCATCCGATATACGACGAGAACGCAAGATGTAGCTCCCACATAATACTACTTACCTGCTTCGTCTCACTCCTCCATTGCAAGACCATAGTTCGGTTTCGAGGCAATGGAAAACAGCTACACCGTCAATAAAGCAACTGAGAAGTACTTACATCTTGTCTGGATTTTCACTCAGGACTCCAACGTCGCTTGCACATTCTAATTCAGGCAGCTTCCTTCTCGTATCAGGATGAGGCTGCCAGTAACCATTTCGATGGGCACAGATATGAAACAGAATCTGTGCCCCTGAGTTACGATAACAATAACCAACCAGTTCATCCATGTCGTAGTATCGATAATATATTCTTTTATAAATTTTCGTAAAATGTTACCTTTAGAGGAAATATTAATTTTCGTTTTGTTAAAAGGAATGATAGAACAAACAGAATGAAAACAGAATGTAGCAATCTATAGGCATTAATCCGGTAGGTAGATGTCAAATTGGGTGAGCAATTGAGGGTCTAATAAACGACAAGACCAACATTAACAAAAGACAACATACTGCTATATAGTGCTTAATAAACATCACTTTCCACCAATCAAAACATATTGTCCCCTCAAGGGGACAGCAGCAGCCTTCTTTCGCATTTCAGAATTCTCATCATTATGACGGAACAAAAATGGAGTGCATGAGAATAATCCAGTGTAATCGCCCGAACAACCTAAGAACTTTTCTTGTCCTGTTTCTATGTTTCGAATCGAATTTCACATATCTGTCAGCAAGAAAGACCAAGATCGAGAAACGTTTCTCGGACTTGGTCTTCCGTTAGGTGCATGTACACAAGAGGCTGGTCTCGTGCTTTCGCAGTCGTTTTTAAGAGCAAAACGAGCAATCTAAAGCATCGTGAATTACTATTTAGTCCGCTAGCTCATATGCCGCAGAGTTATTACCAAAGGATCAAGCTGAGGGTGTGGCATAGAGCAAAGAATATAACTTTCGATATTAATTGTCGCGAAAATCAGCAAAAAATTCACAAATCTCTACTTGATACATTTTAGTCCCAGTTGGGGCGCGGTGGATATTCACTGCTCATGATTCCTAACAAGGATGAAACAGCTGTACAGTGCTTGCATGGTTTCTTTATGGTGAGTTGGGCGTTGATATCACATGGTGAATTATTTCATGAAAACATTCAATCTCCTACTACTGAAATATACCAAATTTGAAGTGTTGTAACCAAATACGATGGAAAATACTTCTTACGCAAGGACCACTACTAAAGCGCTGCCATGTCAACGTCCCGGAAATGAACTACAGTTCACGTGAAAAATGACGTTCCACGGGCTATTGAATTAGGCTTACGATGAACGTGATCCGTCTTCATCTATTCGGTGGCCGATGTTCTCACTGCGGATAATGGACTTCCCCTATCCTTAAGATGTCAAGACTCGAATTCATCACATGCACTTCAGGTACTGAGACTTGAAGCGTTTGATTTGATCAACTCATCTTTGACGACTGAAGTTTGGTTCATAGCGTAAACTTTCTGATGAATTCTGCAAGAACTGTTGACCATGTGAACATCGCTGAATTGTTATTCTGCACGAGATCATTTATGGATGAAACAGCTGTACAGTGCTTCCATGGTTTCTTTATGGTGAGTTGGGCTTTGATATCACATGGTGAATTACTTCAAATTTGCTCAAGATATCACACTGAAGGACTTTGACGAAAAATCGATTTTCTAACTGTGACTGGCTTGTTGAGAAATCCAAAAAGCAACCAAGTTTGTGTGGAGACATTAATGTTTAGGGTGCGCTTCATTCCCTCTTCATGGTGGATTAAACCATAAGGTCACATAAACCGCAAACTAAATCAATAACATAATAGCTGAGATAAGTGCAAGCTCGTACGGAATCAAGTTGTCTTGGGCTTTGGTGGACTTGAGTCCCACCTGGGTCTCAGGTCAGAGCTCCATGATACCGGACGCGACCGAGTTGCAGATAAGGGAAAACCATCATTTTGGTGTTTAGTCATGAATAAGTTGAGCGCAGACTCATTGAATTAGCAATGAATAAGCGACGGCACTGCTGACTTCGCATTGCACCACGTGTATCATACTAATACCGATAGCCTCAAAGCTGGTAGTACCATTAGCTTTTTACCAGTTGTACAACACGCTAGAAATACGCCGGGGTTCGCATTAGTCGTTGATGCATCTACTAGATCTTCACCTTTAAAACGTCATTTGAGCACCTTTTTGCTTTTCTAAAGCCGAAAATCCTTGTTTTTGGACATTCGAGCAGCTTTCGATAGGTCCGCACTATGGTATGTTTTGTCAAGGAATGGATTACCTAAGAATTGTATTTTTGCTTTCAGGGGTTTGTATCTCCTGAACTTAGGACGGGCTAGAATTCATGACCGGCATTTGCCACTCTTCTTCGTCTCTAATGGAGCTAGGCATTTAGATCGCAAGCTGACGTGATACCATCAGTGCGCAGGCAACAACCTCTCTGCTTAGCTGCATTTATAGTAGTGCTGCCCTAAATTTGACCTTGACTTTCACATCAGGTCATCCTTGAAGGTCACAATGACCTCGACTTTGGACTGGCAAGGCTATTAATCTTAGTGATGTGATTTTAAGACTGAGGTTAGTTCAGAATAGTGTCCTATATCGTGATCACGTCCACAAAACTTTGAAAACTGTCAACCTGAACTACGAAACACAACACTCAGAATCGGTGAAAAAGGGTTCACTCTATCCCTACTCGCTTTCAACTTTGGCATAGGGGAAACTTAGCCTCGATTGGAAGATTGTGACAGAACATTCCCAAGGCAGCTTATATTATAACGATGATATCGTGTAGCTGGCTGACAGTGCATAAATCATTGACCACTGCTTGAATAGTGTAGCGATTGAGGCATCTACATGCAGTAGATGCTTCGCACCTTCAAATTGCAAGGTACCTCTTCGAGATTGACATGAGCCTGCGTCTACAGTATCTCCTCGTGAAAATCACTAGCTTAAGCACTTCGGAAGTTTGGCTGATAGTGGTGATGTCGGAGAAACCACATCATGAATGGTGAAAACTAGAGTAACTCTCGCAAACCTAGCAGTAGCGCGTTTTTGAAAATCAATTTCTCCAAAACACCGCGCGGGCGTAGTGGAAACATCGGGTAAGTAGTGAAGTGCACTGTCATTCATTGGGTGAAAACAGTCTTCCCCCGACCGATGCAATTCACTTGCATCGTCTACATTAGGCTAAATATGTGTGACGTACCCCTGCCCACGGTTCACCTTGGCAAGTTCGGGACCCGGCTGAGAAGCGACGATGCGATCAGGTTATAATTTAGCGTTGAGGTAGGAAGACGTCCGCTATGGTGTCTTCCCCGATTTTCTGGTTGGGACTCAACAGATGAGAACTGCCCTCGGCGAGAGCTCGAGAATCGGTTCAGAGTCGGAGTCATTTGAGCGAATGCTGTACCAGCCGTGCCCCAAGAAGAATAATATTAAGACATTGATGAAATCACAGGATTTGCCGGTGAATACATAAAAACATTTCGTCTTGTTGGCCTTTATTGTACTCCCTCTTCTGCATTGTACACAATCTTATTATATGCTGTTGCGTTGTACATCATATGTACCTATATGGACGCACTTATACATAAACAAGCATACAAATCTATATGTACATATATAGAATTTGATATTGAAACCATGTGGCGTGTGATTTTCCAGCAAAATCAAGATAAAAAGAATTAGCGTTTATAACACCACCAGCGCATCTGATAAATTAGTCCTCTGGGAGCTTTGATAACCAATCGAACATTAGGGTAATAGGAAAGAGAAACAGGAAAAGTACACTAAAAAACATTGTAATCCAGTATACCGTCATCACTAAGACTTCCTTGTAATCCATCCTATCGCCACGTCAGTTGTAACTTGAACTGCGGGCGTTGAGGCGAATTCAGAACAATCTTTTGTTTTCGTTAACACGCATCTTTCAATTTCTTGTTTGCTAATTAGACGACTTTCAATTTGACCCCCTCCAAATAATTCGAGTTCATGGCAAATCCATTTCCAAGCATTGTCCTCGATCAGGCCGAACACAGGCAATGATTCGATTCTTTCAACGGCGGGAGTCCTAGTGATAACGACAGCTTATCTGCCACGGACAGTTTCAATTCCGGTCCCCCGTGGAGCACCCGTAATATGCGATAAAATTGACTGACGTTAGTTCGCCTCATCGCGTTTCGACAAATTCTTAATGATGCAGTTAACTCTGGGGATTGATTAAATTACATGAATTACAAACAACGATTTCAGACTCAAACTGAACTTGAACGGCGTCCAACCACTGAGTGAAAACCATTGAGGTTCATGTAGCTTTGGAGTGATTTATAAACACCGATGCCTTGCCGTCAGGATCTTGTCAGAACCAAAGACTTTGGTTGAGAACCTTAATCGTTCTTCTGCTTAGTGGCTGGACTGCTCAGCAATACCTGTTCATCAATCTCCATAAGGTACATGTTTACAGGTAATTCAATACTGCATCGGTTATCGCGCAGGATAACCATAACCGCGCTACTCATTGCATCAGGCCGGATGGGTAGTGATAAGTATGCCACTGCACAAAGTTTCCTTTCCTTTATTCAACCCGTCTCTTCCGTCTCCAACCAATCTCTTTGCCCCCTATGCCCCACCGATCACGCGCCCGATACTCGCAACAGTTCATTGTCAAACAGTGTAGTAAGTGGTTTTCGGCCTGCTAGCCCACATGTTCTCACGCCTCATCAACCTCTGAATCTCGGTCCCTTCAATGTACGTACTCCCTGACAACGCACCCACTTTTGATTGATGTCTGTTGCATCAGTGAAACACGAATTCAGGATCCGAGTAGAGGAATTCAACTAACTGAGCCTAATGTTTCGTCAAGATATTTTCTTCACACTTCAGCGGCTCAAGCTGTAGATCAACGCGGTGTATGAACAGTCTTGAGTGATAAGGCTGAAGCAGCCCTTCTAGACTGGATCCCAGTCAACAGTCGTTTGTGCGCCATGAGAATGAAGGAATCAGTCGGCGTCCGGAAGAATAGTAGTGTTAAATGCAGTTTATTCGTCATCTCGGCATACGCTCCAACAGAATGCAACACTGACATGGAGAAAGACAAGTTTCACGATGACCTCGTCACCCTTGTTCAGAAGAGCAAGCGCTCTGACATTGTAATGGTGGCAGGTGTTTTAATGCACAAGTCGGAAAACTGAGTGCATCGGAGTCCTGTTTAGGTGAGCGATGCGCCTTGCCTGCTCAGCGAACAGATAACGAGGAAAAACTTCTCCAGTTTTGTGCAGACAATAACCATTTCCCATCTAGTACGAATTTCCGACACAGTTCGAGTCGCACAGCGACATGGACCTCTAACTCGACGGGTAGTCTGAGTTAGACCGACCATATTGCACTAAGCTACTGTTGGAGCGGTTCTGTCCGGAACCGTAGATCGTACTGGACCACGTATGTCGAATCGGAACACGCATTAAGTTCGATGCGACTTTTGCTTCAGCTCAACGGCCATCGACGCAGGCCACAAACCCGAATGGCTGTCGAACGTCTGTCTGACTTGACTATTCACAACAGCTATGAACAGAACTTCGACGACCAGCGTTGTAGAAGAGCATTGGCACCAAATCAAGNAACGACTGGGAGAATAATTGATCCGGGTGGCTGGGCTTCAACTCAGCTATACCGCGCTACCTTGCGGTCACGTTCTAGTCAGAACCAAAGACTGGTTGAGAACCTTAATCGTTCTTCTGCTTAGTGGCTGGACTGCTCAGCAATACCTGTTCATCAATCTCCATAAGGTACATGTTTACAGGTAATTCAATACTGCATCGGTTATCGCGCAGGATAACCATAACCGCGCTACTCATTGCATCAGGCCGGATGGGTAGTGATAAGTATGCCACTGCACAAAGTTTCCTTTCCTTTATTCAACCCGTCTCTTCCGTCTCCAACCAATCTCTTTGCCCCCTATGCCCCACCGATCACGCGCCCGATACTCGCAACAGTTCATTGTCAAACAGTGTAGTAAGTGGTTTTCGGCCTGCTAGCCCACATGTTCTCACGCCTCATCAACCTCTGAATCTCGGTCCCTTCAATGTACGTACTCCCTGACAACGCACCCACTTTTGATTGATGTCTGTTGCATCAGTGAAACACGAATTCAGGATCCGAGTAGAGGAATTCAACTAACTGAGCCTAATGTTTCGTCAAGATATTTTCTTCACACTTCAGCGGCTCAAGCTGTAGATCAACGCGGTGTATGAACAGTCTTGAGTGATAAGGCTGAAGCAGCCCTTCTAGACTGGATCCCAGTCAACAGTCGTTTGTGCGCCATGAGAATGAAGGAATCAGTCGGCGTCCGGAAGAATAGTAGTGTTAAATGCAGTTTATTCGTCATCTCGGCATACGCTCCAACAGAATGCAACACTGACATGGAGAAAGACAAGTTTCACGATGACCTCGTCACCCTTGTTCAGAAGAGCAAGCGCTCTGACATTGTAATGGTGGCAGGTGTTTTAATGCACAAGTCGGAAAACTGAGTGCATCGGAGTCCTGTTTAGGTGAGCGATGCGCCTTGCCTGCTCAGCGAACAGATAACGAGGAAAAACTTCTCCAGTTTTGTGCAGACAATAACCATTTCCCATCTAGTACGAATTTCCGACACAGTTCGAGTCGCACAGCGACATGGACCTCTAACTCGACGGGTAGTCTGAGTTAGACCGACCATATTGCACTAAGCTACTGTTGGAGCGGTTCTGTCCGGAACCGTAGATCGTACTGGACCACGTATGTCGAATCGGAACACGCATTAAGTTCGATGCGACTTTTGCTTCAGCTCAACGGCCATCGACGCAGGCCACAAACCCGAATGGCTGTCGAACGTCTGTCTGACTTGACTATTCACAACAGCTATGAACAGAACTTCGACGACCAGCGTTGTAGAAGAGCATTGGCACCAAATCAAGCAGGCGATGCATTTGGCAGCAGATTTTGCCTGTGGCCCTAGACCTGGTGTTCATTAAAGACAATGGATCTCACAAGCGTCGCTGGGCTAAATGGAGCATAAACGCCAGCTCCCTAACTGCAAAGAGTTGAATAAGATGCGTCGACAGGTGCAGCGCCAATTGACGGTAAGCTTTACGAGTGAATATGGAAACAAAGCACGAACTAACGCATCTACGTATGCCAGCTGAATTTCAGAAAACGGTCGTCACCATACAGATTACATCAAATTGAGTTATTCATTTTGTCCGCCAACAGATAGGCCAAACGTCAGTCTTTAGATTTCTTGTCGGCATACTAGGATGAAATAATCCGCGTTCTGCACAGTGCGTTTCGACACACTATTCATCAGAAATGCTGAAAATAAAAGGCGTGTACAGCGAACAGCTTTTTGTTAACATGATGTGGCAGTGCGCGCCTTTATCGCCGTTTGAAAAATGGACCAAGTGAGTCTCTACCACTAGCTGACCAGTTCGATCAAAAACCCACCATATCTGAAAATAACAAAAACACTCCCACGCAGATTGGTGAGCATCATCAATGAAAACTCACTGGCACATTTAACCATCCAATGATATGATTTTGTAGGCTGGGATAAGAAACAATTCAAAAATGGAACTGGAGAACTATGCCCCTCACTTGCTGAACCTACGGGAAGGAAGAAAACCTTATATTGGTGCTAGTGAGACTAATGCACAAGAGAGAACTCGGAGTGGAAATTCCACCTATCTGTAGTGCAGCCAATTTTTACAATATGGGCACCAACTGTCTGCTATTTTATTCACATTATTTACCTGGTCTTTTCAGGTTGCTGAATAGATCCATCACAATAAAATCAGTCGACGAAAATGTGTGAGTCAAAACTGATTTAGTGATAGATAGATAGTTGAGAGTTAGTTGTAGCTAACCGAACGAACGACGAGATAGAGGTCACCGCTGGATATACTCAGTACAGCTGCGCAAACTTTCTTGGAATAAAACGACTGACGTCGCGGTTACTACCGTGTGTTGTAACAGTGTACTCGGAAGGCTAGTTGCTCACCATAATCTCATGGTCAAATAGAAGTGTACTCGGGTGTGCACATCTGGGGAGTGCGGATTACTTCGGACCCAGAAAATTGGGTCATCCATGCAAACGTTACTTACTGCTAAGTTTAAGCGGACATAGCGCATTTTACTAGTTGGGACGTACGCACTAGCCCCGTCGCCAAGTCATACGAACGATTTGCTTCAGGAACTGTATGATCTTTTGTAAAGTAAATCAGAAAACAAACACAAAACAATTTGAGGATATATTTTTCAAAACATTTTCATGCAGTTCTAGTTGAAAAAATAGTAAGACATAAGAACACAGCTGTAAGCAATTCACAGTCTTGACGGATTCGTAAATATGAAAGAAGCAGGTAGACGATGAAATGGAAAGGTGAAAAACAAGCAGCACAAGTGGACAAAAGTGGAAAGAAGACGAGGGATAACGAGGCGCACATGCGGTGAACATTATGAGAGACAGAAAAAGAGCGGATTTACGTGCATCCGCAATCACAGATTCCGCTGTTCAAGTCATCTCACTACAAACGACCCAATTCTGAACGGTAGACTAAAACCGACTCTTCGTCATACAGCACAAATTTGATTGTTTTCAGTTTTGTCGTTGTGCAGTGGAGATCACAATACATCTTGATGGTATTCAGTATGGTCTCAGCAGCCAACTGTTTCGGATAGTGACAACTACAATTGGATCAAACAATAAACGACGGACATGCGTGATTAACCAAATGGGACTCGAAAAGCGGTTTACACGTACTAATTTATGTGAGTGGCTGAAAACAGTGACATGAAACGTTCATAGCTCGCAGTATCTCCCTTTTTAATGTGCTGTTCAATTGAACAAACATGACTCATGTCCTCAGATTTCACTCAAAACTGAGTAAAAAGACAGTATCCGTGAGTAGGCGTTTCAATCAAAACAAAGTAACGTTCTGAAAACGGGAATTTTTGGTGACAGTCCAATCCGTCAATCAGAAACAAAAAAGTGGAATTTGCTTTCTCAGCTGCATTGCCCTCTATCTATACACAAATTCGATAAGCTACATGCATTTCAACCAAACAAAGGGGATAAACCGGTTATACGCTGGTGAATACAGACCCAGTGGACCCCAGGTACCACGCCCAATCCACTGGAGTTAGTACTCCATTGATCACTGATCGGAGGACTCCACATTGCTTGCATAATATTGTAGAACGTTATTGTTAAGTTATCTACACAACAAGACTGATTTCCCAGCTGTTTTAAAATTAGGGTATTTATGCTTGTTCTACGAAACTCCAAAGCATTAAATGGTAACAAGATCGTAAAAACTTAACGAATATCACCCAAGTCTAGGACTGGAGCCAGCAACAAAAGTCCCCCGCATCTAAGATACGGATTAATCAGACTGCAAATCTTGCAAGGATAAAGAATAAGCTATTCCCATTTATGTTCTGCTTTCGTCAACCAAGGTCAATAAACCTTCATAGTCATCTTACACCACAAAAGACTGAACGTTCGCTTCCATTAACCGATTTGATTCACGGACGTTCAGGTGTGTTGGCGCTTACGAGTAACACTGACGGAAACCAAATCGGAACTGGCTCAAACCTCGTCTCAAAGGGAATGCATTTTGACGTGGTGTGACGGTTTGCATAGCTCCACGACCCAACAAACTACA
>LUCM01010356.1:25429-43491 GCA_008360955.1 Fasciolopsis buskii | reverse complement strand
TGAGCGGTTTGTGTTCGATGTGATTTCAATGACCGCTTTTATTCTTCCAATCCAGCTGGCATCTAATATGTTTGAGGCATCTCGTTTGAATCGATTTTGATGGCTTTCGTATACGGCTTTCCTGCGATGTATATATATATACATATGTATATATATATATATCTTAACAGAATCGAATTTGTAGCTTCATGAGTGTGCATGGAAGCTCTTCATCGAAGAGTCCACAGAAGAACCACAACTGTGATTCATTGATAATTGTTTGTCAGTTGGGCTGAGCGAACGTTAGGAACGAGGGCAGAATACCCCAGAATATATATATGTATACATAGACACAGTAATTAATATTTGGATGAGTGAATAAAACTTGTATATATATATATATATATATATGTATATATATGTGAATGCAGTCGATTCTAGAATTAAAACCTCTACGGCACTATGAGTACTTTTCGCGCGGTGTACCTGGTGTAAAATAAGGGTTCGAGCTGGGGCCCAAAGTCCGATGAGTCATGTGACAAGGACGACGAATCATGTAAGGAGGACAGGGCTATCCGACAGGCCCCCCTGTGGACTCAGGTGAACCATGCAATGATAGAAGAACAGAAAGCAGAATGAGGAACCAACCATTTGCCTTAACTCTGGGAAAAGAAAAAGTGGTCTGATGTTGTGGCTGGCTCTGAGGTGAACGAGGACGGTTTTCGAGAGAAGGGGTGCAGGCACTCACTGACCTAATAGGAACCGTTTGACTATGACAGACTGTGACAGACTGGAACAGTCGTACTGACGAGCCAGAGAGGATCTTGATCGCTCTCGCTTGATTAGGCGGGGTGGAAGTAACCTTAACCGAAGGCGACTGACTTCTGTCGCCAGATTTAGCAAAAAGGAGAATCAGATCCTAAAACACCTGGGACAAATAAGGAAGGAAGAGTTTCTAGAACTTCTGGAATCAGAAATCGATTGACAAATGAAAACGGTAACGGAAGGCAACCCGTAGAAATTAGAAGCAAAAATGATGTGATATCTTAGAAAGGTGGTCTAGAAAATACGTGCACTGCCTTGGTTTAATGGGGTTTATTATACAGAGAATATTAGAACAGATATACCTATTTTTAGCGTCAGATTTATAATCCACTCATTTGTTTACGGATTTTTTTCAGCTCACTTCGATATACGAGACGACAAAATATTGTTGTATGGACCCATCAAGTGTGTAGCACTAGCGGCAAGTTCGACTGTAAAATCGATGGAATTGGTATGGAACATTTCTGTTTGGCTATATAAAATCATACGAATCTATTTGGGCACTGAAAGTCAAACGAATAATTAATCCTTTACCGACTGTTCTCCAAACACACCTGGATGAATTACAGTGTTGTGACTCAATCCGAAACAGTACCATTTGGATACTGCTGCAAAACCGCATGAACATCAGGCAAACAGTGATCGAGTGCACGAAAGATGATTTATCCACGGGATGCAGGAGCACAGCACGAATTATTTCGGTTGCTTTGTCCTTTCGGAATAATGTCACTTTAGCACAACCGGCGGTAGTCGTACGGATAAGGTAGTGGGATCTGGACGTGAAGGGTAAATGTTCGAGTCTTTTTACCACCGATCAATTTCCCTGTGCGGCAGACGTCTTTTGATAGCAACCCCTTTTCTGAACGGTGTTACTTCATTAGTAAGGAAAATTAAAGATAAGAAATAGCATGCCATAGAAGAAATTATCATTTGAAATAATCACGATAGGGCGAATGAAACAATTTCAGAGATTTCGTAGCAATCGAATTTAACAGGCTTCCAATGTATTTCTTTCCGGTAGCACATAGGCTGAAGAACGGCATTTAAGATCAGTCGACTTGCCAAGGTCACGGACCTGCAATTCTGATCGATCACTGATTGATAATGGTTGCAGGAGATAATCGAATCCTTTAAGTTACTGAGGTTGCTGACATCTAGTGAATAAAACCCGCATTTTGCAAGCAGAAGTGTTTTGTTCTGTTGTCTGAGGACGATTTTAGCAGTAACGATCTGATGGTGCCACCCGTAACCTGGCGAGTTCTTTTTACTCTGAAAGCAAAACTCAACGTGATGAAGTAAATAGAAAATAATTTGGAAGCAAATTCAAAGATGCTATTCTCTTCTAGAATATTTTCAAGAATAGTCTGTCTTAGCCTGCGACCTGGGAGTAAAGTAATTAACCTGTCCTTGCTTTTTATTGATTTAATATAAAGTACTTGTCAAAGGTAAGTCGATGTAATACAATCCAGGTAGGTTCTTCGGCCCAAACGTCCAAGCCTCGCTATTCTAACCGCTGGATCATTAGCGATCACAATTTCTGTATGATATTGGTTTGCGGAATTCACAGATGTACATCTGTCATGGTTACCTGTCTCCCCATAGCCGATATATGGATACACCTGGGTTACCATCGATACACTTTCTGCGTACTGTTAGGAATGCAATTGCCACCAAAAAATAGTCGTGATTCTATTATGCATTTAACAAACCCCATACCCTAGTGATCAATTTAGCTTATCAGGCAAAAGGTTAAAACAGACAGCGTAAGAATTTTGTCAAAAAATCGATTTACAATTTGCTGTTTTTTGCTGCACATGCCACAATATCACCATCACATTGCTGCGATTAGATACGATAATTCGACTATCGTGGGTCATCATTCCCAAGATGTCTACAATCACTGATAGTAAAACAAACCGGTTGTAAACCAAGGAATAATTGTTACGTATCCGAACCAAATTCGTTTTTCGAATGTATCGAAAAAAGTCGACATACTGCATTGTATTCATATTTTCACGAACTTTTTGCTAAGCATAAGTGGCCGCGTTTCGGTCAGAAGATATATATATGTATATATGTATATATATAGAGGGAGAGAGAGGGTAAAAAGAAGCGGGAAACAAAGGCAGAAGTACAGGAGATGACGTGGAAAGTCAATCAAGACTGGCTCCATATTGGTGAGAATTCGAGCCAAATGGAGAACAGTCCATTTTCCTATAAACGTCAACGTGGAAGAGTACAGAACGGAAGGCAGAACATGTTCTCATGTGAGGACGGCACTTAGACAGGGTATTTCAAGGGGGACTAAGACGAATCTGAAACAAATTTTTCACTTACGGATAGTTGCATATCAAACAACACGTTTCTTCTAGTGGCATGAAAGATACACGACTGATAACTGACGAAAGGTTCCGAAGTCTCTCTTCAATAAACCAACAAATATTACAGTCGAACGATGGAAGAGAGATCAAAAAACACGTTGGTAAACAAATAGGGAAGTGGTATTTTGTTTCACAGGGATGTGCTGCAGTCTTTCAATGTAAAGAGGTAGTCCTCTAAGTTTCTTTTTAAAAAGGGGAAATGTCAGATGACCATTCAAAATGTTTGTGCATTGTAATTTCAAAGTGTATAACAGAATCTACTCCACCCAGCAGATCAACGTTACCAAAAGAAGCGCTAGACGAATTAGCGAACCAAGAAAAACCTAAATCAAAACGAACAGAAAAATGGTGAATGAGATGATGAATGAGTTGGAAAAGTTGAGAAAGTTGTTAGTTTTAGAGATAGACTGAATGAAGTGTTATAAGTAGAATTTTACTGTCCACTACCACAAGTTAATCGATCATTGAACAACAAAGTTTCTGATTTTTCCTTTTCCGGCAATCACGTGATAACCCCGGATACAAAATTTCTCCTGGTCATCCTACTCAGCATAACCTCTTCAGGATGGTAAAACAACTTACCTGGTAGTGCCACTTGGGAACCAACGCCGAAACCACGTCCCGTGTACAAATGCCAACGTAGAGATTGTAATTGTTTGCATTTGGACCAAACCTTGCCTTATAAAGCCCAGTCATATGATTATATTTCCCAAGTGGCTTCGTAATTGAGGAACGAGTACTAAAGATCAAGCAAATTTGAAAAGGTTTTCGAATATCGATCTAGGGCAAATCGGGGTGGCTACTTCGGTTAACATATGCATTGATAAAGGTTATCAACGGTAAAACAATTGCCGGCTATCAGCCACCCTGTATGTCAGAGTACTCCAGATCCAACATGGGTCTACTGAACCCTTCTGCCTCAAAGGCTGCAGCAAAGAAAGAGAATATCCGGATCAAATAATGAACCCAGAAAAGCAGTCTGAAGAGCTACAGTCTCCAAAACCACTTTAGAATGCCCCGAGATGTCTTACAGTTTAATCCCAGAAAGAGTTCAAAGACTTCGGTAGAGAAACGCACACCATAGTGACAGTTGGATTACCTCGTTCACAAGGACAGCCAATGGATACGGCATTTTTATTGCAGCCGCGTTTTCAAAATCCCCGGTATATGATTTCATCAGTACTAGTCAAACAAATGCAATTTTACATATAAGCTCCGTTTCACGAGTGTTTTACTGCTACACTGAAATGATTGCTCCACTCCACACGGAAGTTGAGGTACCGTAGAACGCTTATCCAGTGGTCATATGCTCTTAGACGGTATTGTGTTGCCTTTCATCTTGCCTGTTGAAATCTACTGTTCCAGATCACTTCACGGTTCATAATTGTTTTAAGAGTATCATAGTGTGAATGCCCTTATCCACTAGGCAGGTTCAAAGACCAACACAATTGTGGTAACGTCACTCTGATTATGCCAATTTATATATCATGCAAAAAACCGCATGGGGAAGTCATTTTACCTAACTGACCTGAACTAACCAACGGACTAATCTATCACTGAATGGTGACCATAGAAAATAAGATTTAAACGACTTGTTGTGGTTTAATTAACGAGGTTTCTCAGAGTCTGCTCGAGTTATCTGTTCTGCGTAGAGTTAACAAAAAATGGGAGGTAGAATCGTTGATGGACCGATTAGTCGAAGCTAGAGCAGAAGTCTTCTTTCCATCGGTTCACGGTCCCCAGAAAGCTATGGGGAATTTTCATTCTTCTCCACGGTCACATTTCGAGAATAAACCTAGAAGCAAACTTCGAATAATCAATGTTCGCTAAGTACGGTTCCATAATTCGGTTAGGGGATCTTCTGCGTTTTTTCGTGACCGAGATAAGTGACTTCGAAGGAAATGCATTCCCACAACACGAGTTCAAATCCCATGGCCAAATTGACGAATTTCGTCTATTTATCTTTTTCTTGTTAGCGATTCACATTTACCTGTAGAATTTCGCATCTGAAAACGAATGCGTAATCCGCAAGGTCACATACGTCGGTCCCCGTCCATTCGGGCGATAATTTTATCGTTGGGACCCTAGAAGGTTAACTGTGGGAATAGACACACCAGTCGATTTAAAGTGCATACCTGCCCGATTTCTGATTGTACGCCAAGCAGAACAGGGTACAACCGGGTGGACAGGTGATGGTAACTAAGCCCAGATGGAGTCAGAGTGAAAAAAGACGGAAAAGAGCAAACGGACAAACAAACAAACAAACAACAGCTTTCCGGGTTTACTGCGTACACCTTTTATTCTTCTTCTGCCGTTTTCTGGGATGATTCCAACAAGAAGACGGCTGAATCTGAGGAAGTTTATCCACGCAGCAGAAAATTAGCAGAGAAATTTGTTCCGAAGAATTCATTAACGAAGGAAAGCAATCGACCGGATTAGTGATTTGTTTGTAGGGGAAATACTACCATGCTGCCCCGGTCAAAACAGGTGGTTCTCTCAAGGGGTACACAAACGAAGATAGTAGAACAGATAGTAGAACAGAGTTTGGGGTCCGTAATCCACTGGGGATCGGGGGACTGAGTACTCAATTCATTCGTCATTCAGATGAGACTAGACAGATGCCCATGAGCATACAGTCATGTGCCCTGTGTCCATCACCAATTGTTGATTTAGACTCGGGGTTTCGTCATCTTCTGTCGATTGACCACCAAATATCAGTCAACCAAGTGAAGGGCGCCGGGCATTCGCTTTCGTCTTTGGACTTTAGTGGGAATATTTCGCCCGCAAGAAGGCAATACGTAGAACTATCTCAGCAAAGGCTACTTGAAACAGTCATTCGGGAGCATTTCACAATGCGTTCGGGGAGAGTAGCGGACTCGGAGACATTCAATCTCGATCAAAACTAAGGCCGTGGTTCAGTCGACAACTAACCTCATCGATAACTGGCCCATGCGTTTTTGTTGTTGAAAGCTTGCCACAAAGATGCACACTGATTATGCGCATCCCACTGACAAGCATCTCGGAGTGTGTTAACTTTCTTCGGCATAAATATGCAGGATATCAAACTTATGGCTGGCTATTTCATCATTTCGTAATCATACAGTTTTTAAACGAACTTGAATATACACGACAATGGAACATCAAAAACGGTAGTACGCGAAATTCGGAACCATCCAATACGTTACTCGGATCACTGATTCCTTTGTTCCTTCCATACTGAGAATGGACTATTTGGTTCCTTGAAAACGGAGTACTCGAGCCCGAAGGATTGTACAAAACATTTGCTTGACTTGTCTTGAAGTGAACAAGATTTTCGCATACTTCATTGTCGTTCAACGAGGCAATCACGTGAGGTTTGCAATGAGCTAGTCTCACTATCTCGAGAGCCAAAACAAATCTAATTTTCGAGTTTTGCGAATATCTTTGTTGAGTTATCTCAAATCCCTCTCACACTGTCTCTCACACAGGCACACACACACACGTGAAGATGTGCCAAAGATAACTTTTACATTGGATGTCATAAAAATCTTTGGAAGACGTATGCACGGTAAACGAGAGTTAATCGGGTCCTTATGACCTCAACAAAATTACTTGGCATTAGTTACATCGAAAGATGCGCTGATTTCAAACAAACCGCGGGACTTGCATGTCTCCGATAAGCAGAGCTGTCTCTAAAAAGGTTAACTCTACCCGACAGTTCGTTTCCCTCATAGCATTTGTGCATCAGTTATAGTTGCAGACCTAGAAAAGATGTGTGGTATTGCAAGCTTACCAACTCCGTTTACTTTGTGCTCAATGGGCTTTGATTTTCCCTGTTTTCTTCTCTCTTTCTCTCTCTCCCTGTGCGTGTGTGTGTGTGTGTGTGCATTACGTACTCAGATCGAAATGATACAGACCGTCCCTGTGACAAAGTCCAGTGTCAGTTCGGTGCAGTCTGTGAAACATGGCCCTCATCGAGTAACGAAAATCGGCTGGTCGGCGTTTGTGTTTGTCCGCAAATTGACACCCTGAATCGACGTGGACTGTGCGACAAACAAAATGGCCCGATTTGCGCACACAACGGGCATTTGTATGAGAACGAATGTGGTTTCCAACTGGCCGTCTGCGTGCAACAATCCAATTTGGATAGGATCGAGTTACCTAGCACGCCAGCTGGTGTTGTCCCGTTGCGTCAGCTCTGTGCCCAGCTAGTTTCTGGTAAGCCGACTCACGTAAGATAATCCGGTGCCATGCCTGCGTATTTATTTATTGATTAGTTGACTAACTGATTGATCATGTTGGTAGCTCTGAGCTTTATCATAAATAAAGAATCATCTTTAGGACTGTGGTTTCAGGCAACTCACCAGTCCCATCTGTGTTGTCTCTGCTAGTTTATTAGTGACGTGACCATTCGATAATTCCGGAAGTAGACGTGTACTTTGGATAATTGACAAAAAACCTAATTCTCACTAGAATCTCATATGAATGGTTAGGGGCGTGAATGGAGGATAATTGGACTTAACAATCACTTGGTGATTGGTCGGACGATTTTGTTGGGATAGGCAAAGCTGGCGTTGAGAAAGGGACACAAGACCAGAAATTATTGGTTTTTTCTCTTAGTAGTCCATTTAGCATACGGTCTTGTGTCCTCTTTCTGAAGGTTAGCCTTGCCTGGCCATCGAAAAACATCCGATCAATCACCATGTGATTTTTAAATCGACTCATAATCCCTTCATGCTCCTAACGATTCAAATGAGTTTCTAGTGAGAACCTAAGAAAGGAGCACAGCGCACTAGTAAAAAAATGATTGAACAGAAGAATATCGGGTACGCATGCCTGAAGAGCGGCAATAACCGCAAAACCCGTCGTGTTTCCGGAGAAACTTGTTTGCCCATCCATATGCGAAATATACTACTGAAAAGAAAGAGGAACCTAATTCATTCAGAAATGCGCTGAACGAATCGATTTCAATTATACTACAAGAAACGGTAATGCTCGGAGAGATTTCGCATCGGAAGCCTAAAGGGATTTGATTATTTTTGGTTGTTCAAAATAGTTTAAATAACCCAAATTTCCTCTCAACCTCTTAATCGAGTCTTAAATGCCCTAGATTAGATTATCTCGAATAATGGAAACTAGTAACTTCGTACTAGTAATAACGTAGTGTGAGTGATAAGTTGACACAAAGTTCTCGTATGTTCAAGCAATCGTTCTTCCTTAACTCGTTCGGTCCAATTGGAGTGGAACTGATATAAACGGCTGCCAATTCGCTACAAGCCAGACAACATATCTGTAAAGTGTCATTTGGAGATTTCACATTGGATGGTGAATCATTTCGTGCACTACTCTAATCTCACAACCCATATTGTCAAACCTATCGGACAATACCATATTTAAGGGGATGAGAAAATATTTACAGTTTATTTTGTTGCACGCCATGGTTACAGGACAGTGAATTTAAATTCCGAAAGTATGGCATAAGTAATGCACAAAATAGTCCCCATAGCCGATAGGACCTGCTGCATGGATGGACCGGTAGCACTGGGACCGAAACTTGGAGTGATGCAGAACCACATAAGGTCCCAGTTGGTCAGGTGTGGAGACACTCTGGGCCACACAGAATAGTCATCCTCCATGAAAGTGACCCACAGAACTGAGATTCGAACCTCGGGCCCCTTGGGTTTGGCAAACGCCCAGTTCACGTGATCGCTGGTGGTCCAGCTTGAGGCTCATGCATTCGAATAATGTTTAAAACTTACACCTTTTGCTGCCATTCCATTGGCAGAAGACTAATCTCGCTATAGCTATCTCACGCAACCACGTGATTAGGACAATGGATAATATAAAGTGTGCCCAAAATTGGATCAGATTTAGCACTTTCTGTGTTGACTGGTCCACAACAGCTGGAAATTGGGATTGCCATTACCAAGCTGAGGTAGATTCAATATCACCATGGCAAAACTCAAAATATCTGTGATGCAGAGTTTGCGGTGTAGCAGTAAGGTCCGCCCCATTGTGTAGCTGAGAAACATGGACGTTGCGGGTGAAATACATGCAAAGATTGTTGGCATTTGTAATCTAACGTCTTCATGGTGTTGCTGAATTATGGTTGATAGATTTTATTAGCAGTATCATGGTTAAATCTTAAGTGCTGAGCCAGAACACTTATTTATCGGGAAAAGAAGTAAAATTCAGTCGATAGCGATAGGTCAAACATGCCGCTTGCATGGTCTCAGATCAACTCTCTCGGTACTATGGTTAGTAGATGAATCACTGTGGTTAGCCGGTGATGTGGCAAAAAGGCGCGAACTCTCTTCTATTCAGTGGAGTGTCTCACGAAGGATGAGTTGAGTTCCTTGTTTTGATTGTGAATGATAAAATGTTAATAACACAGCGTTGTTGGTAGATGTAATACATCAACGTTTCGACCACCGTTGATAGTCTTTCTCAAGGCAAGTTTTGACTGTAAAAACAACAACGCCGTGTTGTTAAAATTATATCATTCACAATTAAAATTAATACATGGCGCATCGATTTTTCGATGCATCCCTTGTTTTGAGTTTGTGAGACCATATTGCTGCATGTTAGTGTGGCTAAACGCTGCAGACGTTCCGGTCTTATGTTCACATTTGTTCTAGGACCATATTGTCAGCTTATTGCTCACTTCGCATTTTTTCACGGCATATCTATTTCCAGTTGACTGTGGAGTTGTTCGTGGTACACGATAGTAACAAACTTCAAAGTCACCTGTACACGATCTAATGTTGGTAAACAAACGGAACCTGTGCGTTATTTGTGATAGGTGGGTTCTGGGGGTTGGCATGCTATGGCGGTAACTTAGATTAAAATTTTTCCACACTGCTTACAGTCAATTTGTGCGATACTATTTAACAATAATCAAATTTAGCACGTCTGTTTGACTAACTCATATCTTCGGTTTTCCGATCACATCGCGGCATCGTTTCCGCAATGTGTGATTTGTCTTTCCTATTCAGAACGTCTAAAAGCACAGAAGACGGAAAGAATTCCCGAGTTGTCAAATCCTCATGCGAATATACGTGCCAAATTGGATGCGATGCCCTCGGGCACCACAACAACACAAGCAACAAATTGGAAGGACAAATTTGAAGATAAACCCCAACAAGATGCGGCCTTCCAGTATCGAATACCATCAGTGGGAGAGCAGAGTTTTGTGCTCGAGGATCGCACGCATTCGGCAATAGATTGTGATGGGTTGCCCGGTCCGAACACACTTAATCCGGTCTGTGGAACTGATGGGGTGACCTATTTGAATGAGCACTTACTACGTCAGCGATCTTGTCTGGCAACCGCGACTGGCAGGCCGGCGATCCGCATAAATTACATCTCCCATTGTCACAGTCGTAAGTTGGTGGTCCCTGTTCTATTGAAATGATTGCATTTTGTCTGTTAGTCGACAAAATTACCTCGACTTTTGCTGAAGAAAACCATACTAACAAAACATAGGTCATCCAGTCAACCTTACATTCGGAAAGCATTGGAGTCAAGTTTCGCTTTTATCGGACCTCACCAGTGGTAAATACCCTCCACTGCACTCACGGTTTGAATCTGGACTATCCAACTGAAACCGGGGTGTTTTACTACTGCCTCGCCATCTCTCGTCCAGCCTAATCGGACTAATCTCGCTCATTTTGTTCGAGTATAGGCCTCAGTGACAATCAGCAGTGCCCGAAAGCTTGGAAGTTAGACGTGGTACATGCTATATTTGTTCCGGTCGAATGCTTTCCGCCAAGTCGGATCCTTGACACACCAATTTCGCAAACTATTCGCAAATAAGTGTAAGCTTTGCATCAAAGTAACTCATGCAGACCACTGGTACGGCTAAATCTCGACGTCCTGTTCTGTAACGAGCCCTTCGCCGGTGTGTTCAAAAGCTGGCAGGAATAGAAACACCATTTTCAATTCTAACGAGTTCATGAGGAACAAGCACCAATTTTGGATTCATTCTCTCACGAAGAAACATTCCTATAAGTGTGACCACTTCATTTATCGGCGTAGTGCGTAAAACTGGTATATGGTTTCTCACCCCTTGTATGCGCACTTGTGCGAAGCAGAATCGACTCAAACGTAAAACGTCTTCGAACTTGACGTGATTCGAACATAAATAGAGGTAAAACTCTAGTAATTTGTACCGTGTGTGCTCCAGGAGTTAGTCGGGCAAAATGTTCGAACAATTCAGAGTGGTACATTTTTTAGTAGTAGGAGATTGAATGTTTTCATGAAATAATTCACCATGTGATATCATCGCCCAACTCACCATAAAGAAACCATGGAACCACTGTACAGCTGTTTCATCCTTGTTAGGAATGATCAGCAGTGCATATCCACCGCGCCCGAACTGGGACGCGAACCCGGGACCAACGATTCTGAGTCGAACGCCTTAGTCATTACGCTACCGGGCAGGCTCTGAACGGTTTGTTGAACTTCAGCACATGCTGTTGCACCTATCCGTCACTGATTTGCATGGTTACTGTCCACCAGCTCACAGCGATCGACCGCTGCTGATAGATGATTTCTCTGCAGGTAGCCTAAGTACGATGAAGGCTTTGGATATGACCTACAGAGCTTGGCTACTCTGTATGTGTTAATAGTACGAGATTCCTCAGGATCTGCTCGAGTTTTCTGTTCTGCTTAGAGTTAACGAGAGTATTATATATCGTGCGTAATAGCAGAAAGTGCTGAGCGCTTTAATCAGACGATGCTTTAATTTTGTTGGTGGATGCAAGAGACGTGGTGACTTGCAGAACACTCATTAAATGGATAGTTCTACAGGGTAATTCCTCAAATACGTCTAAGTTGTTTACCTTTTCACGAATAAAATGAGAAAAACCTAACAAAAGGATCAAATGACAGAGAAGTTTTGTCGATGTGATAGCGGGAATATTCCGTTGGATCTGAGGAAGTAGACAATAATATATAGCGATAATGTCTCCGAAAGAATCTCCGTGTTTATCCTTACCAGAATTTGGCAAAAATTTTGTCTTGAGAAGAATGGTTCTCAGTCAGTTTGACGTCAATCGCGTGAATGCTCACTTTTGTCCGAGATATATTCCATATAAAATCATACCGTGATCTCATCCTTTTCCCTTTTTCAAACTATGATTCATTTCGTGACTCTATAATCCAACGCGCTTCCGCACTGGTGAATAACGATATGAAGATTCTGAGACTTCTTGGAGCATGAAGTAAAAAGATTTCTTATTGGACATATTGGATGTCAAATCAGAATGGCTAAAATATTATTGACAGATTGTGCGGTTGTTTATTGATGGTGAATTACTGGTTGCACGTGTATGAAATCGTTGTGAATAGATCTCACTTTGTTTTCACTAACGGGTTTATATTATGTTGAGGTTGAAATATGCATATGGTGACTAAAACGGAATATGTATTAATTTTCTAGGCTATCTGTTTGTTAGATTCATTTACTGTCCTACTTTTTCTGATTGTTTTATTACCTTTAATTGCCAACTGTATTCGCGCAACATGAATGCACTGGACTCAATATTGTAAGTATTGTTTTGGGTTACACGTATGACACGAAGTGTTCACTCGGAATCACTTCGTAACACCCAAGCTGCATATTCGCGACCCATGTGTCTGTTCATTCTTTAGGTCCAATTCCAGTCCATGATTAACTGCGCCTAGGCATTGGCCATTTCTCCTCCAGTAATCTGAACTTTCATGGCATTCTATTAATATGAACCTTTATTTGTGGATGCACACCAGCTTAAATTTGAGCAAAAAAGTCACAGATGGACATACGTGATTCCTCTGAGTTTGCCGCCTGGTTTGTTCCCCTGGAACTCTTACTTATTCGTCCAACACTACTCGTAATCACACGGAACCGATTGCCAACAAATTTCATGCCACATAATCTTTTCATCTATTGATAAGTATTGATCACTAACGAAGCACAGGCAGTAACGCGAATTTTTTCTTACTGTTCTCTGAGTAATTCACGAAATCCGACTTGACTTTCGATTGGTTGGGTGCCTTAACTTCCATGTTAAATTCTGTTAATCGTTTTTACATATTACGCTAATTTAATTTAAATCAATATTTTTGCCGATGACAACTCGATGCATGCTTTTCAAGAAATATTCGGTAGAATGTCCTGAATATCTGTGGTTGTTTGATTTAAAAAATGCCTTTAGTACATATAGTCTATTTCAGAAAAATGGTTCAAGAGAGAGAGAGAAAGAGTAAGGTGCCCCGGAGTGAGCCCCTGGGGAATTTTATGAGACTCCTGTTGTTCGGGAATGTGGACAAGAGGTTTTGTCTTACAAAACTTTATATTCCCAATTACTAATAAATTGCGACGTGCGAAGTGCACTTGTATACCTTACCAGTTGTGAATCACTGAAATGATTGGGAAAACCGTTGTGTGGAAATCGAGCATGAAATGTAACAAATCTTTCGTCCAGCTTGTCCTACGTGACCAAATCTTTCGTACTGCCTTATTTGACCAGACAACAGATTAGGGTTTACATTACTTTGATTGGCATGGAACTGTTGATAGGACTATATAAGCCATCGTAATATCGCCCGCAAAACTGCTGACAGACTTGTCAAATACTATCTCGGTTTTTCTGAGTAAGTTTACATCATGTCAGTGAACGATTTTACACACCCGGATGAAAGCAAGTCGTCACATGAAACCCACGAATAATATGGCAAATACATAGGCACACATATGGCAGCTACGACCGGTCCAAGTGTTTGTTATGTACGATTATTGTGTCCGCTCTCCGAAAGAACAATGACATTTCGGGCGTACATCTGCACGTTTTTAAATGGTCCACTCAGGTCACGAGCTCCTCAGTCAGTGTGTGTTGGCAATCGATATCTAATGACCTTGGGGGCATTGTATGACGTCGATATGAGCGGAGATTGGTGGAACGTGCGACAAATGTCATTTCGCTTCGCACCTGATTGGCCCTAAGGGTTTCTGTCTTAGAGGTCCCTACTAGCGCCGTTTGTTGTAAAATGTACACCAAAAATCCGAATAGTTCGATTGCCCTCGATTTTAGACGGGGTTACTATTTAATCCGGTAGAAAGTTTGCAACGCTTCTTTACGAACTGTATACAAGAAATACATCAACAGCAATCTATGACAACGTTATGCAAACGAGCTATTGCATCAACTTTCAAAGTTTCCGCTTCTGGTAATTCCCGATGGTTTTCGAAATTAACAAGCTACCTTATTCGTCGGCTAGACGACATTTGTTGTTGGTGTAGAGTGCGTATTTGAATTACAACTGCATTTTACATATTAGTCTCCTCTTCAACCAGTTACACTCAAAATTTCCTCGTCTCCAATCCGCCAGCGGTTTGCTTTAAAGCTTGCAGTAAAGCATCCAAACCGGTAGCCTATCTTCTTGGCGAAAAATTGTCTATCGAACAATTGTTCTGTTCCTCCTGACCTTTTAGCACATCGGGTGTTTGTTATCGATACCAAATCTGTTGACTGGAAAGTATTTGTAAGGTCTGTCCTTCGTGTTGACATTCGCCAGCCTAGCATACCATCTGGGGCAGATTATGCAAACATTACAACCGGCGTGCGAGCTAGCGAACAAGTGGGAGAGGATGACAATAAACAAATGACAAATAGAACGGTACTCGTAACTTTATCACTCACAGCTGACAGCAGTAAGCAATGATAGTAGTTGTGTACTCACAACCAAACCTAGATGAGTTAGATCTTTCGTCTCTTCAGCATTTCAGTGTAACATACCAATTGCCTCTAATTCCCTCCCCCTCCTCCTGAGTAAAAGAGAGGCGGAACAAAGATGACGAGACAAAACTGAGTGGATGCCCGTCAATCATGCTGCATTTGCATACCTATTGATGAAGTGGTGTTTGACTTTTGTGTGAAGATGAACTATACCTCTTCCAACTGAATTTAACGGCTTGTTGGGGTATTACGCAAACTTGAAAGAAGATGTGTGCCAGAATGCCTGATTCAAACCGGTTGTTGAATGATTCATTCAGCAGAGTTACTCTGATAAAGCTGGCTGGAAATTTGTCTCCCATAAAAGTGACGCAAAAAGAATATAGTCTTTTAAGATCTGCATCCTAATTTGGCCTTAAATACATCACTGACGACACGTACTGTACGATTTCATGAGGTACATGTCTGTGTATTGGGTGAAATCTGCTTGTAATTCATCGAATCGACTGGACATGTTACCTGAACAAGCTTGGGGATTTCTCCCGGGCTTCTGTTCATAAAATCTAGGACGTGACATGAGTTTCTGAGTTTCCTTGTGTACAACGGTTTGCAGTGAGATTCCTCTTTCTGAAGTATGACAGTCAGGAAAGGTTATTTAACTAGGTAAAGATCAGGTGCGTAACTTATTCGTCAGCCTTCGAATGCTTCTTGTTCATGCACTTATTAGTCTGTCTGTTCGGCTGAACCTGTGAAGTTTAGAAACAGTATTCAGTGACTATGACAATGATCTCTGGTTGCTTGGGATTTGGTCTGTAACCGTGCCGTTGTCAGCGTCAAAATAGCGATCCATCGTTCAACACAACGTTGACAGTCGGTTAGAATGTCATATTAGACTCGTGTCCTTGACCTCTCGGTGCGAAATCTGAGTTGCTGTTGACTTTGAATGAGTCATGATAACCAGCTGGGCAGAGTTTTCAGCATTGAATAGCTGAATATCCGCTCTGTACAATTAGAAACCGTATAACCTGCGTGAGCAAACTATTACTTAGATATTGAACGTGATCATCGCTTAGAGTGAATCTCGTGATACTGATTTGCAAATGCCAGAAGTAAACACGTAAAATCAAACAACATAGGTTTATTCTCGGCTATTAGACATTTCTCCGCCCAAGTCATCTCAGAATTACATAATCATCATCATCATCATCATCATCATCGTTCAGCCTTAAACAGCAAGGAAAGCTTCACTGACCGCTGCATTTTACCCAAAGTTAAATGTTTCTATCAAAAGAGTGAATACCCAAGGGGAACAGGGAGTGGACCTACACATGCGGGAAAAGATAAAATGTTGCTACAGCCAACACACGGAACACAGTCTAACTGTACAAACGCACGTGTTTTCAGTCATTCTGATTCGATAGAAAATGACAGCACGATCGCCACTGTTCACGGTTCACTGCCATACCCTTCAGTGTCTCCAGCCAGCAAGTTGACGAGTCTTTCGGCCCCCAACCACGAAGACCTGAGACACCTACTTTACCTAACTTCTCTGTACATTTTCTCATTCAACGTTGCCACGTTATTTGTTGGCCTCCACATGGCTTCTTCCATTCATTGGGAGGAACACGAAATAGGACACGGTATGGTAGACGAGTGTTCGACACACGCGACACGTGACCGAACCAGCGTAGTCTACTAAGTTTCATATGCTGAAACAAGCTATTCTCAGAAGTGGCACCCAATACCAGATTCCTAACCTCAATATTACTCATCCGGTCACTCCATCCAATCCTAGCCATACTACGTAAACATCCGTTGTCGAAAACCTCCAACCGACGAACATCGCCCACACGCATACTCCACGTCTCGCAACCGTACAACAGAACTGAACGCACTGCAGCACAGCACACACGACCTTTCAAATTCAGTGAAATATCAGACCGACGCCACAAGTGCTTCAGTCCAGCGTAAGCCGCTCGAGCCTTGGATATACGCATATTTATCTCCCCTCCCGAGCTACCATCGTTGGACACGCAGCTACCAAGGTAGGTGAAACGGTTCACAGTCGTTAGTTCCTCTCCATCCAGTATCAAGTTCGGTGCTGCTGTCGTCCAGTCCTGTAACAGTACTTTGCACTTTGAAGGTGCAAAGCACATGCCGAACCGAGCAATCGATCTCGACAGTCTATCTAGTGCCCGTTGTGCATGGTCCGCAGACTCGAACAGGCACACGACGTCGTCTGCGTAATCTAGGTTGCATAGCTTTCCTCCACTTCCCAGTTCCACTCCTACATCCCGGAGACCTCCTAAAGCATCTTCCATCACCTCGTCCATGACGAAGTTGAACAGGAATGGAGATATGGGACACCCTTGTCGAATGCCACTAGTCGTCTCGAATGAACTTGATAGTTCACCGTATACTCCATCGCGACCATAGGTATGCGAGTACAATGCTCGCAACAGGCTCACAAACTTCGTTGTCATACCCTTCCGGTGGAGAGCACTGAGTAGTGCTGGTCGATCCACGGAGTCGAAACCATCTTTCAAGTTGATCTTGGGGCGGCGGTGCGTGTGGGGCGTTTCGAGTATTTGGCGAGGAGTGAATATTTGGTCGATGACACCTCGACCTGAACGAAATCCGGCCTACTGTTCGCGGATGTTACTCTCGCGAATGTGTCAAACGAGGCAGCATTGTCGAAGCTGATACTCCATATATAAATATATATATATATGTCTTAAGCAGTATGTTCACTTGTAACTGTTTCTCTACTGTAAAATCCTTGGCGAGGAGGGATGAAGAAATGACAAACATGTTTCATTGTTGTCTATCCTTGATAAGGCAGTTCACGTTCAGCAACCATGATCGTAGGACAGCTGAATTATTACAGAGGCTATCCGCTGCGGGCAGTGTGAGCGATTTGATTTCGGCCCGCGATGTCCGATTTTGAATGCGAAAAGTCGAATAAGGAAATTTCTTAATCCATAACGTCAGGACTTCGAGTTTCCACTAGAAATTTGCACCATTAGTACGCCGTGAGGTGTTTTTGAAATGACTTTTTTCGATTGTTCATCTTTATAATGCATACATCTGCATTCCTACTCATATGACTGCGGATTCGATTTTTCCATCCATCCATCCATCCATCCATCCATCCATCCATCCATCCATCCATCCATCCATCCAT